>JAOTOL010001649.1:3060000-3077500 GCA_034440575.1 Imbricaverruca yamaguchii | reverse complement strand
GTCGCTCTCATGCAGTCAAAGTCTGCTCTGTTGAAATTTGGAACCTTTACCAAATTATCCTTAATAGTCTCCCCTACATGTGCCTTGAATCTAACTATGTTATGGTCACTTCTTTCCAGAGTTTCTCCTACAGTTAAGTTTTGAACCAAGTCACTTAGATCCGAGAATACACGGTCCAAGAATGAGCTATGCCTGGTAGGTTCCGATACAAACTGGTGTAAGAACAGGTCTTTGTTTGTTTATTGGTTGGTTCACGACACACTTTATGCACATTCACGGCTAATGGCGCCGCCCACACTGTTTCGCCAGTGGGCCGCGGGATTGGGAAATGTCCTGAGTGGCGCTAGAGTCGAACCCGGGACCTTTGGTACCCATAGCCCGACACCTTAACCACTCGGCCATCCCCGCCCCGTGTAAGAACAGGTCCTCTTCAAGGCATTTCCTAAACATTTTGCATGATGGGAGCCAACACCAACATTTTCATATCCTTTTAGATTAAAGTCACCAAGAATAAGGCACTTCCTCTGAAAGTTTCTACTGATTTCCTCACAAATCACCTTATCAAGCTCCAGTTGCTGAGAATGTGGCAGGGTTCCTGATCGGTAGAAAGCTCCTATCCTCAGAGTATTGCTGTTGCCTTTTCCCACAGTGACATCAAACCAAATGGACTCCACAGACACATTTTTATCCCACCTGCTACTTTTTGATAACTGAATAAGCTATTCACATAGAGCATTACACCACCCCTTTCATTTCTGGACCCCTATTGCACGAACACATATTGTATCCCTGGATCTCATAGTCTTGCAAGTTGTCTCCAAAATACCCTTCACCGACCCATGCCTCCGTAATGCAAACAAAATATGGTTCCTCCTCAGCAACATACCACTTGAACTCATCAAATTTGGATCGGATACTCTGAGCATTAAACATCATACACTTAACAAATGCTCCACAATCACCTTTGGCTTTTTCATGCTGAGGAGTTCTTTTATCACTAGATGAACTATCACTCTGCCTCCTTGAACTACTGCTATTTGCTGACTTTGAGGTTCTATTGCCTTGGCTGACACTATTGGAATATTCCTGAGTTGGCGATGCAATTTCATCCCTCCCCACCCCATTTCCTAGTTTCCCTGAAGGACATGCTCATACGCTTTGCCTAACAAATGGACCCGCTTCTCTGAGAAGTGCAGGCCATCCCTCTGATCCCACGATGGTGGGATCAGAGGTCCCACGATGCAATGCAATGCAAGCGTATAAATTAAGTGATAATATATATAGTTTCAATTCCAGCACGTCCTATTCTGAAGGCAGGCGTTAACTAAAAAGGAAACACCCCCACCGCTAATACATATGTGTATATATATATATATATATATATATATATATATATATATATATATATACATATATGTACATATACATATATACATATATGTATATATATATATATATATATATATATATATATATATATATATATATATATATATATATATATATATATATATATATATATATATATATATATATATATATATATATATATATATATATGATTATATAAATATATCGGCCCCTGGAAAATAAAGTTACCGACATCTGAGGAGTTTCGGGGAAGTGGGTGGGTGGGGTTCTTAAGTAGTTAGGGGGCCTCTTCAGATGTTCGCTCCACCCCTTTCTGGATCAAATCCTAGCTACGCCACTGATTAAACATAACTGCGCCGCGAGTGATGCGCGGACACGATTGTATCACCTGCTAACCGGCCGACTGCCAGATGGGTGTGACGACGCCCGTCCGTGCCGGCAGTTCACCATCAACCGGCAGACGGGCGTGGTTCGGCTGGTGTCGCGTCCGTTCGCCTTCATGCAGGAGGACTACTCGTTCACGGTGGTGGCTCGAGACACGCACAACCAGAACGACACGGCCACTGTCCATGTCCACATCATAGGTCAGTCCACGCCGCGTGCAGCCGCTTAGGAGACGGCCAACCAAACTAAATCAGGTGGTTCCGGAAGACCTGGTTTTGCTTTGTGATAGCGTGGCATTGCTGATAGTTTCCGATATCATGCGTTGTCGGTATGGCGGCACCTGCTGGCGTTGGACGGAACTGATCTCATAATGAGCTTTCCTGTGCTCGAGGAATGCTAATTGCTTAATGGGGCATTGACGCTTGCCTGAATTGTGCATTTTATGGGATGTCACCATTCAAATTCCCGTCGAGCTTTTACGCATCTAATTGTCTTCCCTTCCTCGCGCAGTTAAATAAGAATATCATGGATATCATCTCCAAGCAGACCGCTTGATACCCACCTGTCCTGGCTGCATTTATGGAAAACGAAGCTAACGTTAAACCATCCGGTAGGTTGGGTATTGTATTTTTTCGGGGGGGGTGGTTTAGGGTATTAAATGTGCCAATTCATCAGTTTATCCTCCGCTCAATCAAGCTACGATTCTTGCGCTGAATGTCGCATGAGCGAATTTATAGCCGCTTGCTTTCTGTCGGGCTTCCCGCAGTAACACACGGGACGGTGTCGTTTCCCGTGTTTCATTTTACTTGAAGATGTTTCCCACTTTATCTCATCCGATTTCATGGTAGTTCGGCTGTTCTTTGGATTCGTCTATTTGACTTACCGGCTGTTCTTTAGAGCGTAGTGGCGTACCCAGGGGGCAAGGGGGACAGCCCCACCGGAGAGTCGGAGGTGGCTCTTCAGGCAGCCTCATTGGGGGCTCTTGTGGACCCCTCAAGGTTTCGGTACTTGAGGTCCCTTGCACCGACGTGAGGGGCCCCTGGACCGACAAAAGTGGTCCCGGGCTGACGGAAATGGTCCCTGGCCTATGAAGAGGACCCCAAGTCAACGGAGAGTGGATTCCGGAAGATGCCGAGTTTTTTTTTTTTTGGGGGGGGGGGGGAGGGCAACGTGAATAACTTCGACATCGATTGAGGGCCTCCGGATCATTTGAATGGCTCTGGGCTTATGGAGAGGACCCCGAGCCAACTGGAAGGGCCCCTGGGAGGACGGCGTGGACCAAGCCGAAGAAAGGGCCACTAATCTGATTAAGGGCCAAAGCGTTTGAAAATGGGCATGCGAATTGTCCAAATTTCGAACCCGGGATCGTTTGAAATCGTAACGCAGTGACTCCCTCGGTACATACAATTGCAATGATGGTTTCTGAGTTTAACATTGAACTCATCTACAACAGATTTTCATACATTTTACTTTCGGTATCGTGCAGAATGAACCTAATATAGGCGATTGGTGTAGGCACTCTCATGAAATCATCAAACCATGACACTAAGTGGTGGTCTTCAGGAACTAGAAGCAAATTCATCATAGGTAGGCGGAATATATTGGGCTTGCTGTTCATTGCAACAGCAATTTGTACGACAAACATGTCCGTGGCTTGTTTGTTCAGTTTGTGGTGTGGGATTGACATGGTTGCTGCTTATTAAATCGACATATTTTATCAAACATGCATGACATATTTAGCATAAGTGGAGTGTCCATATTGGACAGTCAAATTTGGGCTGTACGTGGACTAATTCGGATGTCAATTTATTTTAAACAATGAATTTATTCATTGCTACCTCTGGCGAGTTAGCTCGCAGTTTGATCGGAAGTTACCAGCTGCCAGACAGATTTGTGTCTCGCAACCTTAGCTCAATGTCTCAACACTAGTGTCGGTGTGGCTATCTGGGAATGTTGTTAGCGCTGGCCAATCAGCTGAAACGTTTTTCTGACTACGAATGCAGCAACAGTCCAATGATCCATTTTTGAATTATTAGATGTGCAATGGGGAAATGGGAAATTGATTGGATGAGGTGGAATTGACATAGGTGAGCCAGTCGTGTAACAGCCAGTCATGCGTAGCATCCAGTCATGCGTAACACCCAGTCGTGTAACAGCCAGTCACGCGTAACACCCAGTCGTGTAACACCCAGTCGTGTAACACCCAGTCGTGTAACACCCAGTCACGCGTAACACCCAGTCGTGTAACACCCAGTCGTGTAACACCCAGTCGTGTAACACCCAGTCGTGTAACACCCAGTCACGCGTAACACCCAGTCGTGTAACACCCAGTCACGCGTAACACCCAGTCGTGTAACACCCAGTCGTGTAACACCCAGTCACGCGTAACACCCAGTCGTGTAGCACCCAGTCGTGTAACGGCCAGTCATGCGTAACAGCCAGTCATGCATAACAGCCAGTCATGCGTAACAGCCAGTCATGCGTAACAGCCAGTCACGCGTAACAACCAGTCGTGTAACAACCAGTCGTGTAACACCCAGTCGTGTAACAGCAAGTCACGCGTAACAGCCAGTCACGCGTAACAGCCAGTCACGCGTAACAGCCAGTCGTGTGTTACGCGTGACTTACGCGCGTGCTGTCATGCCGTGTGTGTTACTCGATAACGCGCGTGTTACGAGATATCGAGCGAACGGAGCTAGGGATGCCTGGGCATATAGTTTCTTTTTAAAACATTATCTGATTTATTTGCTTTTCATTTTATAATATCGATTTGTTATTTGTTTTATTTGATGTTTGATTGAGTATCTTTTTCCAATCTTATAGTATCATCCCTTGATATGATTCACCCAAATGGGTCCCTGTGGCTCTTATTAGACCTGAACGCTCTATGACTATATGTCTTTTTTAACGGCAATCTGTGAGCATAAAATGGCGTCGGTTGGTCCTATTCAGGTACTTAGCCTTGGTACATAACATTCGAGACGCTTTGTTCTAATTCATCTGTACCAATTTGTACATGCATTGCATATGCATATGTATAGTACGACAGTGACGACCCAACGAGCTTGCACTGCAAATCACTTATCCATAAGTACCTATGCCTTGCTTATGCCACCTTCTGTACTAGGCTCAGCATTTTTTGTCCATGCAATTTGTCTCCGCTGCCCAGACATGAATATGAACTTCACTTAACTGACGACCTCGCATAACTGGAGATCATTGAAGTATATTGCTGCATTATCGTGTATTTTTTATAGCTTCAGTACCAAGTGAACTAACTATAATTCAAATGTGATGCGTTAAATATTTTTTATCGGAAGACAACTATGCACTTTCTATTACTGTTATGCGTTTTCCCAGTGTCAAATATCCCCTTGAATATGGTTTTACAAACTTGTTTGACTGAGACTGACCCTGTATTCAGGCTAAACATCACCCGACATGCCTTCAATTTTGATAACGTGCTGCGCATTGTCTTCAGTTTCGAACACTGAAGGATAATAGCCGACCTGGCTGCGTTCAATCATGACTAAGTGGTGTGAACAGATTAATTGTTTTAGTTCATCAATATTACGTCCAACAGGCCGACGTCCATTGTTTTTGTTACCAATGATTGCCGGGGTCGTCACGATGTGTGCCGGAGTTCTCACAATGCATGGCCTCCGGGATGCACAGGCTGCGACTTGAGACTAGAACGTCGCCTATGCCTGAGCACCAGTCATTCATTGTAAGTCAGGCAATTTGATCACTCATCCCTCCACTTTACGTCTATAATATTCGTTATTCGGCTTTTATGCTACTATAAAGAGTGTTGGGCTATGCTGGTCGCCACGGTGCCATCGATGGCACTATCCCGACGACGGCAGTCTGAGTTTGTACTTGAGGTAAGGAAGCATACTGATGTGTATTGAAATCCCTATCGTTGGGATCGCGTGGTGCATTTTAATGATTGCAGGGACAGATGAAGGGAGTGAGCCAAGAGCGCACTGAATTGTGCGGTTGTTCGTGGTGTATTAGACTTGAATTTAGCTCGTTTCTTGAGGTTCTCGCTCAGTGCGACTATTCATATGGGCATGGCATGAGAAAGTGGTGAGACATGTCATTGACAATGGATAGGTATGCCTTTATTCTCGCTCCATGCAACTGTTCATGTAGACATAGCATGAGAAAGTGGTGACGCTACATGGAGTATAAGACTGCATGTGTCCTAAGTAAGCCGAAGATTCTTCTTTATAAACGTAAAATAGCTCCCATCAAATTATTGCTAGAAGAATAGCCAGTCCGTGCTAAGCTGAACAGGACAACCCAATCTTACGACTCCTTCACTCGGCCTGACCAGGTAGGTACTTGGCTATTGTTCAGAATATCTACTCGTTATTGCTTGGCAGACGTGAACAACAACCGGCCGCAGTTTCCTGACTGTGACAACTACCGTCCAGAGGTGGAGGAGAACAGGCCCGCCGACACACTGGTGCTCACGGTCAGTACCTCACTGCACTCACACCGCCGGACAACACTGATGCACTGGTCCTCACAGTGAGGGAGCAAGATGGCACTGATGGCCGGCAATGATACGCTGGCACTCACGGTCAGCATTGGAGTATATTTACACTAACGATGAATACTAACACACCGGTACTCGTCGTTATTGTTAGAGTACACCCAAAACGATTGTTCACACGGAAAGACGGATTTTGTCAATCGCTAGTAGTGCACACTCACGTCAACTAGTAATGCTAGCAGCTTTCCGTACGGCTATATTCATGCTCATGGTCACTAGTGGAGTTGCAATATAAAGTTCCTCCAACTTACCAAGCTCAAATTACCAATCAACCAGCGGTTGGTAATGGTGATCTCATGGGCAGGCTGCTCGTTTCCCAAAAGGCCGAAAGACTGTGGGCTCCGGTTCCATCTGTCGTTGCTCTTAGCCAGCAACCATTCGGTGCGAAAGAGTAGCAACACTGCATGCCAACAGCCGTCATGAAGCCAATAACAACCGATCGGCGTGAGATATTAACAACACTACATGATAACAGCCGTTGAAAAACCAATAACAACCAACCCCATGATCAATGTCGGCACTACGCTCATGGTTGGCGACTAGAAGACCAATATTTGCAGTCAGTAGAGTGCCTCTCAATGTCAGACTCGTCCACCATGTAGCCAAGGGCAGATCCAGTCGATCGGCTTGTGGAGGATATTTTTTTTTCGACAAACAACCACACCAAACTCAAATGGGCCCAAGCAAGTCCACAAACGGGCCCACACAAACGGGCCCACACAAACGGGCCCACACAAACGGGCCCACACAAACGGGCCCACACAAACGGGCCCACACAAACGGGCCCACACAAACGGACCCACACAAACGGGCCCACACAAACGGACCCAAACGGGCCCACACCAAACTCAAACGGGCCTTATGAAAGCCGAAATAGCTTTCGTATTTAAGTCACATATTTTGACATTCGGAAAATGAAACAAAGCCACAAAGTTCTCTTTTCCAGTAAGTATAGAACAAATTCGACCGGGCAGAAGGCATAGCATGGCTTGTGCGCCATTGTTTTAACTTCCCGTAGTGGAATGAAAAATATGAGACGAAGGTCACGCCACAGATGCGGAAAACATCCCGTCGTTAAGTAATGTGCCTTATGAGTTGAAGAGCTCATGTATTTATCTGGCTTTGCCGGTCGCTGTCCACGAACACTGATCGGGTATTCAGCGGCCCACGTCGTGGCCGCTGCTCAGCTGACCCACAACTTGCGCCGGGTGAGGTCAGGGTGGCTAGGGTCCCCTTGTCTCCGTAACCCCTAGGGTCATCTCTTTCTCGTTTAGTGTTCGCAGATACCTATGACTGCAGAATTTCTCTTGCACTTGATTGTGACCTGGTGGTGACCTCTGTTTGGTAATGACCAGTTACCAAATTTCTCCACAACTAATATTGAGTTGCCACTTTTCACGACAGATCGACCAAATATTTTCAACTTTTACACCTACTAAATTTGCATTTGGACAGAAGTTGGTGGACATTGTAGTCTTATGCTCTGAACACGCCTGACCAAGTTTTAGACCGATCCGACCAACGGTTTCTGAATCATAGCCTCTGGCAGTATTTTGATGTCATACAGCAATGGTATCTTTGGCGATAGATATCTCATGGATAATGAAGAGGAAATGCGACATATTATGGATCTCTGAGAAGAAAAATGACTATCGAAAACATGTCCTTGATAGAAATCAACATATCTCGTGTTTGACCCCGTGACCACATGACCTCGTGACCTTCTGTGACCCCTCCTAGCCCATTTAAATGGATACATTTAATAAAAAGAAACGTTTTTGAGCTAAATGCCATTCCTTATTTGAAAGAAACAGTCCTTTGTTATACAGAAATGAAACATACTTGGGTTTACTTACTTATGAATATTGTATATATCCTCAAAGTACCTGGACATTGGATGTCGCACATTGATGTCATGATTGTTCATCAGTACACATAAGCTGGTTCTCGCGGTCATAGTATGATGTTCACCACGCTGGTCTGGTTTTGTATGTGACTCTTGGCGATCAATATTTGGTAGTTTATTATTAGTACCCATTAGTTGACTAGATGTTTGTATCAGAGAAAGTAGTGTACAAGACAAATATTTTATCCTATTTTCGGTGCGCGGCTAGTGCACTGAAGTGTAAGTAGGATATTTTCAAAACTGTTTGGAATCAGCGAGAAATACAATTTCGCACAATACATGAATGTTTCTGTCATTTCAGGTGAAGGCGACTGATGCTGACAAGGGTGTGAATGCTGAGCTTGTCTACTCACTGGTAACAAGTCCGAGCTTCCCGGATTCTTTCTTCAACATTGATCAGCTTACTGGGAAATTGACTACCAACAAGGTATGTTGGCTGGTTTTGGAGTATACCATGTTCATCTAGTGCGGTGCTTTTCACTCTGTCCAGATATATCATGCAAATATATACGTGAAAAGGAATGTGTTCCCATATATACTTGAAGAGGGAAGTGTTCACAATATCCACTACGAGTTGGAAATGTTCACAAGATCTACTCCTAAGTCAGGATGTTCAGAAGATCTACTCTCAGGTCAGGATGCTCAGAAGATCTACAAATATGTCTTCAGTGTTTAAAAAACCTACTTGCCAATGCAAATGATCATATCTACTTCCTGGCTGATGGCTTCAGAAGATCTACTCAGAGCTTGATATGTTCACAATATCAATTGACATAACATAGCATAACATAACCTAAACTGAACTAACATAATCTAAACTTAACCTCTTACCTCTTGTGGACATGTCCTTCCAGTAGATCGTCTAAGAATATATGGCTAGATGTGGACCTTCTGGACATTTTTATTGGAAATTAGATCCTCTAAACAGTTTCATTGGCAAGTAGATCTGAACATTTGCACGGGCAAGTAGATCTGAAAAATTTGCATAGGCAAGTAGATCTTCTGAACACTGAGGACATATTTGTAGATCTTCTGAACATTCAGACCTGGAAGTAGATCTTCAAAACAGTTCCAGCTCTTAATGGATATCTTGAGCACTTCTCTCCTTAAGCACATTTTGTGAACACTTTCCTCTTGAAGTAAATCTTATGAACACTTCCCTTTACAAGTAGATTTTCTGAACAGAGGCATCACTTTGCATGCGCTCAGGGCGGGAAAAAATTATTTCCCAATCGTTAACTTGGCTCCCCAACCATTAATTTCCTCTCCTTTCAACCAGGCTAACCATTGGGCCCATGAAAGCGCCATTTCAAAATGTTCGAGTGCCCTCACCCCCACCCGTTCAACGAGTTTTTTTTGCAGACGGATCCCCTCTCAGGAGAAAGATGACATCCAAATATCATCTGACAACCCGAATCAATTTTACAAAGTGACACACATGATATATGCTACATACGCACATCCATAAAAGCCACTGTATGTGGAGGGCGCGTATCGTGAAATAAATAGATAAATAAATGTTTTTCAACGTAAATATTTTAAGCCTAGACCTTCTATTCTAAACATAGACCAACGTAGGTCCTATGACCTCCCGCTTTTTTTTGTTTGTTTAAAGTTCGGTGATCGAATTTCTTCCTGAAATAATACAGGAACTTGTTCTAGCCTCTATCACCTTTAGCTGTTCCACCTTCATTTGATCTCCCGGGTGGGTATTCCCAAAACACATCTCTCGACGAAGGTAGACATAAAGTTGATCCATTTGCGACTTCCGGCAGAAATTCAATCGAGACGCACCGCAACACGAGAAGGAGTTGCGTGTCATTGTCAAGGCCAAGGACAAAGGCACGCCATCTCTGGAAGGCACGTGCGCCTTCATCCTCAACGTGCTGGATGTCAACGACAACTCACCACTGTTCGACAAAAAGGTAGCTATCATTTACCTCCTGTACTCGACAGTTCTCTTATCTCGTACATCACTTGTAAAGCTCTATTAATTCATTCATAATCTTCAAATATCAAGCCGAGTAATAGATTGTTCTGCTATTGTAATCCTCACAATGTTGAAGCGGGGTTTCATAGACTCTGGTTGACTCGAAATGCACCGTCTCAGTGTTAATGTAGCATTG
Source organism: Imbricaverruca yamaguchii (assembly GCA_034440575.1). NCBI lineage: Eukaryota > Metazoa > Arthropoda > Thecostraca > Neoverrucidae > Imbricaverruca > Imbricaverruca yamaguchii. Next base: position 3,067,152 of record JAOTOL010001649.1, on the reverse strand, counting down.
ATAGGAAAGGCAGTACAGTAACCACACACATACACACACACACGAACATTTCCCTTTTGTGTCGAAATATATATATATATGCATATATATATATATATATATATATATATATATATATATATATATATATATATATATATATATATATAGTATATATATATAAATATATATATATATATATATACATATATGCATATATATATTTATATATATATATATATATATATATATATATATATATATATATATATATATATATATATATTGGGCTGTGTATGACGTGTCAGGGTTTCGTCTCAGCTATTGGTGCAATCTTTGGTGGGCTAGAGGGACATGACCCCCAATTTGTGAAAAGTAGCGATATGTCCCCATCAGTGTCTGTCATGTCCTACCAAGCCTCATCTATTGATATACCTCGGTATGATCGCCGAAAATTATACCCAATGATATACATAATGAAGATATCTGTACAAGAGAATCACCAAAAGTACTACAAGCCGATGTATCCAATCAACGGGTTTCAGAGCCTGTCTGTCGTTACACAATCTCCGTGTGACAAACAGGGGCGTCGCCACCGGGGGGTGAGCATCTAGGGCAATCGCCCCCTGCCGTGGACTGGGGGGGGGCGCCCCTCCTGAAATTTGAGGAGACCCCTATCCGGAATTGCATAGGAAAAAAAGGTGAGCAAGGAGACCAACGGGACACAAATAATGTTGTCAAGGAGGCTCCAAGACTGACAACGAGGCCCCCAGGAAATATCATAAGGTCCCTATAAGAGACGTAGAACAGAGTTTGGGAGGAGGCCCTCGGGACGAACAGGAAGTCCCCATGACGAAAAGAGGCCCCCAGGACGAAAAGGAGGCCCCGGGACGAAACGGAAGTTCCCCATGACGAAAAGGAGGCCCCAGGACGAAAAACAGACTCATAGGACGAAAAGAAGACCCCCAGGCCGTAAAGGGGGTCCCCAGGACGATCAGGAGGCCCCAGGACAAAGACGAGGCCCCAGGACATCCGGAAATGCACAGGAAAAATGGCGAGCAATGAGCCCGACGGGACAGAAGATGGTACTGTCAAAGAGGCCCCCAGGACGAAAGGGAGGCTCCCCAGACAATACCATCAAGTCCCTATAAGAAACGTAGAACAGATGTTGGGAGGAGGCCCCCAGGACGAAAAGGAGGCCTCCAGGACGAAAAGGAGGCCCACCGGACGAAAAGGAGGCCCCAAAACGAAAAGGAGATTCTCAAAATTAGGGGCCTCCAACAGGAGGCCCAGAATTTGAAAAAAAGAGAGGGTAGGAGGCGCCCGAAATCAAGATTGCCAAAAATTGGCACGGGTGGTTCCCAGGACGAAAAGGAGGCCCCCAGGACGAAAAGGAGGCCCCAGAACGAAAAGGAGGCTCCATGACAAAAAGGAGGGCTCCAGGACGAAAAGGAGGCTCCCAGGACGAAAAGGAGGCTCCCAGGACGAAAAGGAGGCTCCAGGACGAAAATGAGGCTCTAGGACGAAAAGGATATTCTCCAAATTAGGAGACCCATAATTTCAACAAGGAGTCACCTAGAAGATGGTAGGAAGCCCCAGAAATAAAGAGAGTGACACGAATTGGCACGGAGGCCCCCAGGATTGCAAAGGAACCCTGAATAAGGGAAGGGAGGCCTAATAAAATGAGATGAGCCCCTACGACGGAAGCGAAAACCAGTGTATATGAGAGGAGGTTTCGGAGCAACGGCGTCGCCACCGGTGTCGTAGCGCGGGCAATAGTCCACCTGTCGTGAAACGGGGGGGGCGTCACCCCTGACATTTGAGGAGGCCACTATCCGGAAATGCACAGGAAAAAAGGCGAGCAAGGAGCCCGACGGAACAGAAGATGATGTTGTCTAGGAGGCCCCAAGACTGACGAGGCCACCAGGAAATGTCATCAGGTCCTTATAAGAGACGTAGAACAGAGATTGGGAGGAGGCCCCACAGGACGAAAAGGCTTCCGTTGGGTGGCAAAATGTTCTTGATTTGGAAAACGAGGCCCCCAAGATGGGAGAGGAGGCCCCTACAATAGAAAATAAAAACATGATAGGAGATATTTGTCCGGACACAAGATGGAGCCCCAAGATGGGCAAGAAGGTCTCCGCTAGAACGAGCAAAGGTCACTGAGATCAGGCAGATGAGGCCCACATTTTCAAAGAGGACCCTAGAAGAGAAGAGTTAAGACTAGGACGTAAAAACACCCTGCTAAGAGGATAATGAGGCTCCAAACACAGATGAAGAGGCCTCCAAGACGTAAAAGGAGACCCATAATTGGAAGAAGTAGTCACCTAGGAGAGGGTAGGAGGCTCCAGAAATCAAGAGAGTGCCAAAGATTGGCACGAAGGACCCAATAATTGCAAAGGAGAACCCCAATACGGGAAAGGAGACCTCAGAAAATGAGAGGAGGCCCTGAGACGGAAAAGAAAGCCAGTGGATATGAGATGAGGTTACGGAGACGCAAAAGCAGGCACGAAAACGGGGGGTAAGGTCCCACTAAGATAGAGAAGGATGACCCAGAGACATGGCAGGAGGTGCATAATTCGGAAAAGGACGACACAAGATTGGAAATGAGACCCTATGATGAACGAGGGAGACCCTAAAATAGGAGAGAAATGCCATTGAATCAGATAGATGGCTCCCAGGCGAAAAAGAAGGCTCGAAGACGGCCAAGAAGGTCCCCGGGAAATAACAAGGCCACTGATATAGGAAAGGTTGCCTGTAATTTTGAAGAGGAGGCACCTGGGAGAGAAGAGGAGTCCACCAGAAGAGAGACCACCCTTAAGATGGGGAAAGTTCGAATCAAGACCCAGAGCATGAGGTTCCCAAGACGTCAGAGGAGGCCCCCAATTTGAAAATGAAGGACTCTCTAAAAGAAATGAGGCCCCTGCCGGACTCGAGAGGAGTCCCTCAAGAAGGAGTAGGTCTCCAGGATCGAATGAGGCCCCGAAGACCGGAAAGAGTTCCAAGGAAGTGAGAGCAGGTCCTTAAAATGGGAGTGGTAGAAGACATTGAAGGATGAGAGTATTCCAAAATTGAAGACGGGTAAGGCTTTTCCAGGATAACGGAGGAGGCCCACGAGACGTGGCTGGAGGCCCCTAATTTGGCAGATAATGCTCCTGGAACATGAGAGGGAGCCCCATGCCATACTAAACGGCCCAGGATGTAAGAGGAGGCCCCCAAGACGAGAGGGTAGGACCATTGAATATGGAAGGAGGGTAGGACACACAAGGAGACATTGATAACCGGTAAAGAGGCTCCAGGAAATGAGACGAGATCCTTAATACGGGAAATGAGGCCTATAATTTGCAAGAAGAAGCCCCAAAGAAATAGTACAATTCGTGCCGGGGTACTTGAAAATCACGATATGGTCCCCAAAAGATGAAAACCACGCTGGGCCTGGGGGGACCACAAATTCACGGCCGGACTATAAAAATAACTCTAGGGGCACGACGGGTCATACCGTTCCACAACAGTCTGTTTGGAACCAAAACAAATGAAGCCGGAGCAATGAAAAACAATCCAGACATGGATAATCACTCTGGGGTCCCAACAATGACGTCAAAAGCCCCCAAAACGTATTGAACCCCCAAAAGTGTCGAGGCCGCTAAAGCTCGCGCTAGGGATCCAAGCAAGGAACGTCGGGCCCAAAAGATGACATTGGGCTAAAAAAAAGTCGCGTCACAGCCCTGGAAAATCACACTGGAGGCCCAGAAAATCCTGTCGGGCTCCAGATGTTGTAGCTGCTCCAAAAATCAATTCTTAACCGGAAAGTCACTCTGGGACAAAAATTTACTCCTTCAGTGGCCGCAGTGGCATATCAAATGGGCAAATGCCCCCTCCATCGTGAAAGGGATAAGCTCTCAAGAATCATGCCGGGGCTTCAAAAGTCGCACTGGGGCCACCAAAATTCGCGTCGGTCCACCAGAATTCGCGCATGGGTCTTCAAATAAATACCGCGGGCCCAGGAATACTCGCTCCGAGGCCCGAGAACTTGCAACCGGAACCAAAAAATTCCGTTGGGGAAACACCTAAGTACAACGCGTCCCACAAACTCGAACCGGTCCCCCCAAAATATCGCGCTCGGAACCCACAATTCCAGTCGGTAGTCCCATCGAGGCTAAAAAATAGCGTCTAGGGCCACACGTAAGCACAATGTGACAACAAAAACCGAATTGGTATTCCACGAAAAATGAAGCTGGAGCCCTTCAAAATAAGGATGGATTCTACAAAATAAATATCCGTGTCAGGAATATGGTTCTGGAGTAACCAACATATTAACCCGAGCCGTCTTTCCGGTAAGATCCTTACACCCCGTCTCGGCGGGGGGGGAGGGGGCGGTTAGTAACCCCCCTCTAAAATCCAAACTAAGCATCGCACGAAAACGAAAGAGGAGTCATCGAAAGCGCTCGACGAGTAGGGTGCGGGTCCACCCCCAAAACAATTTCCCCCTAAAAGTGACGTCACCAGGGGGCTAGATTTTCACGACTTTTCACGACTTACATTATGTTTTTGGCTCTGGGATTTCATTTTGGGGGATATATGAATAACAACATTTATTTGGAATGAGAAAAGGACAGCGAAATCGACCAGTGCTTTCATTGTTTGGCCCACCAAAAATATTTTTTTTTTAATTTCAAAATTTTGAGTTTTCGAGTTTTCTTTAATTTTAGTTTTACAATGTGTAGAGCAGACTGAGAAACGTTGTTGGAAATCAACTTTCCCTTATACAAAATACTTATTTCAGCCCGAATCCGCTACTTGATCTACAATTTGGCAAATATGCAAACTTTTATGCAGTCAAAAACGAAAAAATGAAAAAAAATCCACTTGTACGTTTTGTTGCATCCCTAAAGATAAGCAAACGCTGAAAGTTTCATTAAAATATCTGCATCCGTTAAAGCGTAACGACTGGTTGAACTTTTTTGGAGGTGACCTCAATTGACCTTGACTAACTCGTTGACCATAGATGACCTGACTTCAAAATTTTATCCCGTTCGTCCACTATTAAAATTTTGCGCGCCGTTCGCCCACTACCCGCGAAAAACCTGAGGGGGGCGGTTGAAACCCCTCCCCCGAGACGGGACGGGTTAACAGATGCCTTCACAACTTGCGTACCACACCGAAAAAAACGACATAACAGATCTCGAAAAATCCATAGATCTGGCTGACAGATAAAGAAAAGATGCACACAAATCGCGTTGAGCCCAGAAAATTGGCGTTGGGTCCCCGGAACCACGCGCATAGGCGCGATAAGTCGCACTGGGACCCAGAAGTATTGCACCGGAGCCACAAACTAGATCCCACCTTGATTTTTCGAGATCAGGGATGTTTTTCGGCGCCGTACGTAATTTGTGAGGGATTCCGGTAGTATGTTCGGTGATCCAGATCCATCTTCCTCACCCGGACATTTATTTTTTGGAATCCCTTCTTATTTTGGAAGGCTCCAGCTGGATATTTTCGGATACCGATCCGGTTTTTGTGGTATAGGTGTAATTTTAGCAATGTGAGGTGACTTATGGAACGATGTCAAAAGAAAACCTTAGCTGCATGACCGATGTAGTTAATGCGCCCCTAAACTCCAAAAGAAAACTTTAGAACTGAGTGGGGAGCTGGAGTTGAAATCCGAGGAATCAGAAACGATGGCGGTAGATTAGGCCCCTCCACATGATAATTCAGTTGATCACTAATTATTTCATGTCGAAAGGTGCCCTTTGACAAAATAACGGTGGAAACCTAAGTATTTTTTTATTGGCGTAGGTGGACCACCTGCAAATCCGTTTGACCACTCCCCCTTGACGCAAATATAGGTATTTTACTCGCCCCCCAATAATTCTCAGAAATATATGCTCATGGGGCAAAGCCGACATTGAGGGGACAAGTTAACCCCCACAAGCATATAAATGAACGCCCATGCCCCATATAAAATGGGAGAAATGATGTATTTAAATACATTTTAAGTCCACAAACGTCTTGTTTGTTATTGCAGCCTGCTTGATTAGAGTTCCCCACCTTCCGTACCTGCTCAACATCATTTACAAAACGATACAGCACAGCGAAAACCATCGGCGTGACGGAGTGGAATTTCAAGGTTTTGCATAACGTACGAATTGTCATTGTTGCATTGTTGCATTGCCATTTATGCATTGTTGTTCAATGCTTATTCTTGCCGTGAATTTAATCGCCAAGAGTTTGATATTTAGCTTGTGTGACAGGTGCCTTGCAGCCAGCACCAAATGTTATAAAAAATGAAATTCCTTTATTTTATTTCAAAGATGGCGATCAGAAAACCAATGCAATCCATTTCTCGTTTTCGTCCTCGCGAAATTATCGTCCTAGGAGCGAGAAAGGATCGCTTAAGCTTTGCTTACGACAACAAACTGGTGGTAATAAATAACAGAAGTGATGAATCTAAGATATGCTTAGCACCAGTCCCGCCAACTCGCAATCTAGAGGCCAGCAACAAGAATATTCTGGTCGAGAAAGCATTGAGACGATGGTTTGTTTTGACACTTAGGTATTTATCCACATACTACTTATTTATACCCTGATGTGGCCCAGCGAAAAATGATCATTGGTATTGCGTTTTGAGTAAATGATGCACCATGCCAAGAACAAACAAGACATGTTTTCCATTCCCGCACCATACTTAAAGCCTAAAAGCCAATAGGAGGCCCTAACACAATGGAGGCCTCCGTTCTGGAAGCAAGAGGCCACCTTTCGACCTTCCAGGGGGGGACCTGGAAGAATTTCGTGGCGGCGCCACTGGTGGCAAATCAACAAACGTACCAGGTGGCCTTGGCTTGCGCATGTACAAATATATCTTGAACAAACGTGACTGGGGATCCTTGGATATATCCAAGACCATGAAGGGGCTTGAAGGTTTTGGGCAGCCTTAAGCACGTACGCAGAGTGAACATCTTATTCATGTTCGTATTCAACGACGAGTTCGCCATAGACGTATTCGTATGCGCATTCAGCGACTGCTTTATGTTCTTTCGAATCAAACGGTTTCTTCGGTCGCCTCGCATTTTTAAATTTCACCTAACCTTCCGAAATCTGGAATCAGGCGATAGCGTGGTGAACCCCCGCGTAACATTTCAAACCGGAACATGTCGAGAGCAGACCTCATATTAT
>JAOTOL010001649.1:3037500-3055000 GCA_034440575.1 Imbricaverruca yamaguchii | reverse complement strand
TATATATATATATATATATATATATATATATATATATATATATATATATATATATACACATAATACTTGCCAACACATCGCACCGCGGTCCCTAAAATTATATTGAGGTCCAAGAAAGTCACGCAGGGACTATTCAAATAACGTCGAGCCCCCAAGATCGTACCAATGCCCCTGAAAATCATAATGTGGACGCCGGTTCCTGGAAACCCAAAGATGACGCTGGGACTCCTAAAAATAGGACCGAAGCCCTGAAAATACAACTGGATCCCCACAGAGTCGCGCCGGGGCACCAGAATAGTCACGCTAGGACCCTCGAAAATCACGCTGGAGCCTCAAAAGGTCGGGTCGGGGCCGCTGCAACTCAAGAACACTGGGGACTCAAAAAGTCTCGCCGAGGCCCCTACAAAAGACGCCAAGGCCGCAAAAAAAACGGACTGGGCCCCTCAAAATCGTGCGCTGGTACCCCCAAAAGTCGATCCGGAGCCTCCAAATATCACGCTAGGACCTCAAAGGTTCCCACCTGGGCCCCTGAAAGTCACGCTGGGGGCCCAAAAAGTCGTGCTGGGGTTCATGAAATTCGCAACTGGGGCCAAAAGGAGCCAACTCGGGCCGTACACCAGAGCCTGGTGATACTAAAAATTCGCGCCCGGGCACCTGAAAATCAAATGAAACCGGGACAAGGAAAAAATATTCCGGACATGAAAATTAACTCTCGGCTCCCAACAATCGCTCCAAAAGCTCCCAACACGTGTTGAGACCCAACAAACGTGTCGAAGTCGCTTAAAACTTGCGCTAGGGATCCAAACAATGACGACGGTAATAAAGAAGTCGCAGTTAGACCCACAAATGTCACCCCACTGACCTTGAAAGTCACACTTGGGACCAAAAAGTCGCGCCGGGCTCCACAAGTCGCAGGTGAATACCAAAAAAAAATCCTTCCGGGAATGCCACTCTGCGTTCTGAAAAATTGCGTCAAAGACTTTGACGCAATTTCAGGCCTGACGCCCTCAAGCGCGTCAGGCCTGAAAAAGAAAACGTGTTGGGGGCACGGAAACAAATCGCACCGGCAGCCCGGAGAATCGTATAGGGACCAAATATATCGCACAGGGGGCTTGCAAAAATAGAACTCTATCCCGAAATCACAAAGTAACTTCTGCCGCGCCTATTCACCGGAGCACACTGCACCACGCCCATCACTAGCCTCCGGGCTGAGGCCTATCTCCCTAGTTCGCAACACTGCATCCTAGCGTTGCCACTGCCTTGCATATGCAGCGATTAAACGCGAAGATGTTTGATTCGGAAGAAAACAACATTAAACTGGCCTAGAAAGACAACCAACAGCTCGATGTATCATTATCGGATGTCAATCGCGAGATCGTGCGACGTGTTAAACACTGTATTTTGTTTCATACCACCAGCATTCTCTCTTTGGAATCACTATGGGCTCGCCATCATCCCTATATTGAGAAGGTGAAAAAAAATGTGGTATGCGGGCGGAAGTCGCATTGCGGTCAAAATTGGGAACATCCATTTCATGTATACATACATGTTGCTGTGATTGGCAGTCAAATGGCCAATATTGATACAAAATTAACGATTTTCTCCCATGCTATCAACTGCTCAGAAGCACAAGGTGACATGACGTGACCTGACAGTTTAGTATGGCATGCATATTTAGTCTGGTCATCAGTCTGCTCCGATCAGCTGTAGGTATCAACAACCAACCACCCCGACGGGGAGCCGTAGTCAACAGACAGACAAGCAAGTAAATGATTGCAAAACTAGCGTGTTGTTCGTTGGGGTTTGCAAGCTGATGCTATTTGGTCTTCTTGGACCACCTGCCGGTTGACATGTGACGTCATCGTCACCTGTGCGGGCGACTGTGATAGGCTCGGCAGCCGGCGCAGTGACTAATGGCTCCTCGGGAGACCCCTATCGTGTCGGTGGCGGGCACCGACTCATCCCGGCCGTAGACAATCGGGCGATGTTTAGAGATGCCGTACAGCTAATCGTTAACCTCGCCGATGTTTTGCATGGAAATTGTGCACAGAAATCACGTGATGTCGCATTGCTGATTACGAATTCAACTATCTTAGGGACTCCATCGTTTATTTTTTTTTCTTAAATTTAATCATTTTGATCATACACAAATTGTTAACACCGAGCTCGAACTGCAATGTTTTATGTCATCCAGGGGTGTTCTTTTGCATACGCTTCGAGGGGCATAAGCCTCCTCCATAATATTACATTTTGCCCCTCCAATAGTGAATCCCCCCCCCCCAATATCAAATGTATGTGCCCATTGTGCTACTGATGGTCCCACCGTCGGTCACACCGATGGCCCCGCCGATGGTCCCACCGGTGGCCCCGCCGATAGTACCGCCGAAGGTTCCACCGATGGCCCCGCCGATGGCCCTGAAACTAATGACGTCCGCCAGGTCACTCAAGTGACCCGTCATTCAGGACGGTTTCCAGGAGACTGGCCGCCACCGTCAACATCGCCACTACTCCGTAGTGTGTCCAGTGTACTAGTGTTCAGAGACACTGCGCCGACTGGCACCGTCTGCTCTGCTGAATATCTTGCTGGAACGTTTAAAATATTACATTCGCTGTTCTTTTGTCAGACTTTTAATTCCGTCGGATAATTATCTACCTCACGACTGATAACTTGTTCTCCTAAACGTGGGGTTGTGTTTTATCTTCATCTTGAGTATCACATCAATTACAAATTCATCCTATCAGTAAGTTAACTCGTCTAAGTCTAACATACAAACACAATTGAGAACATGGTCAATTAACATGCGCGCAAAGCGACCTCACATATAACCCTCTCAGGATGGATGGGGGGGGGAAGAATTCGGCCCTTGCACCTTTCATTTCGGAAACTACTGAAACTACGATCACACAATTGGGGGAGGGGGTAGATTGCGGATGTAGTGAACTCACTTCAATATAAGTGTAATGACTCTAGTCATTTAGATTCAAATCAGGTGGTGGTCGGGTGCCTCCCCGCACCGTCGCTCCACCGTCGCTCCACTGCACCGACGAAGCCTTTTTGAACTTGAACGCTCGCCGGCCTCCGCCCAGTAAGTCGAATTAGCACCGCACAGTTCCTATATTTAGGAATATATTTATATTGTTGTTGTATCGGACGTGTTCATCGATTTTCAACAAAGTCATAAGATTGCATTGCAATATCGATGTCCGTTCATGAGATAACTTCAGACAGGATAGGTGGACGGATTCCACCCTCTCCCTCTGGTGCGCGCGTTAAACAACCATATCCTACACCTACATCAATCATGTAGTACTTTGCCCTCCCCCCACAATAATTTGCATGAAGCAACACATATGATGCCATCTGAGTGTCCTAACGGAATGTACAATAGCCTGTGTCGCAAATTTTCAAAGTGGTGTTATCAAAAACGGCTACTTTTTTATTTTGCCTTGATATGTGCCGAACAATTTGGAATAAAAATTAGATCGCTGGGCCATTGGCATTTTGTCTCAAAATCCGTTCGAAAATGACTTTCAGCATTCGGCGCCATATTGGAGGTGAGAAATAATCCAGGTAAGTGGGTCAAATAGTATCTCTTTTGTATCGTCTAGACGAGCTGAGTCGATTGAACAACGCAGTGTAGTCGAAAAATCGATAGTTAAGAAAATATCGGCCATCTTATGTCTTATAATACATCAGCAAATGTCCATTTCGGGGTATACAAGGAAATCTGAGGTTTACGCAAGTAAAAATAATGATACAGCCGCAGTTTCTGTACTTACTCATTTCAAGACTTCAGCATCACTCACTGGGTATAGAAGTATAGACAAAGCTTCATATTTATTCGCTGCTTGAACTACATAGCAGCGTGATTGAGGGAGGCTGCTTTGTACGCATTTGCATCACATACCAAATACCTACCTATTTGTTGCATGTTGAGACATTCATATAGCCTTTCCACATCACGTTCAGCCGAAAATCAGATACATTTGCGATAAAAAGGATTAAAATTCGCCGTGATTATTGAAATTCGCCTTGATCACCATGGGACCATCGATGCCTATTTTCCCCCAAAGGGATGCATGTCAGACATCCATCAATGAACACTGGTATATCCAAGGCAAACATCGCGCGAAGGTATGGAGCACAACTGACTGGACGGCATTGAGCACCGCAGTTTTATCTTTCATGGAACTCACAGTCGTTTTAGAATATTCTCCACGTCCCTCTTAGTTGTTAGCACGGACAAAAGCTGCCGGTGCGTGTAGCCAGCCGGGATGTAGCCGTCCCTCCTCTCCTTCCCGTACACGTTTTTTTTTGCAGCTAGCGATACCTGTTTCACGTATCGTTCAACTGTTTCCGTGTACGGGAAGCTGTGGAACTGACATTGGCATGTTCACATAGCCATCAAGTTCGGAGCTTGACGTGTGGCACGTGAGGGCCGGTTCGAAGATGCCGTTCCAGGATATCAACTCCTGCAGGCTCTTCGCGGTCTTAGTCTCGGAATTTTCCTGCGACGGACGCTGAGGTCTCCACGCTCATTTTTGCCGAGGATGTACCTGATACATTCAACAGCGAACCGGCGCTCTGCTCTGTCATCGCTATAGATAAGTGTCTGAACACCATTTCGCTCTGAGCATACCAGGCACTGGAGTGAAGGTACGACATCACGATGCTCACGACTTCCCCATGTTGCAGCCGAGTGAGCTGCAGCTGGCACAGCACATGCCGCGGCCCATCCAGCCAGTTGTGCTGCACCTTCGCGCGAAACCAGATCGGATAGTAAACCCCCACAATGAATTCAACGATAAACCGGATGTTTTTGCATGCAGTGTCTCCCAGGCCATGATCTAACACGCACAGTGTAGGTACATGCACCGGCAGCTTTTGCCCGTGCTAACAACTAAGAGGGACATGGAGAATATGCTAAAACGACTGTGACTTCTATGAAAGATAGAACTGGGGTGCTCTATGCCATCCAGTCAGTTGTGCTCCGCGCTTTCGCGCGATGTTTGCCTTGGATATTTCCAGTGTTGATTGATTGATGTCTGACATGTGTCCCTTTGGGAAAAAATAGGCATAGATGGTCCCATGGTGATCACGGCGAATTTCAATAATCACGGCGAATTTTCATCATTTTTATCACCAACGTATATGATTTTCGTCTGAACGTGATGTGGAAAGGCTATCTGAATGTCTCAACATACAACGAATAGCTACCTATTCGTTGCATGTTGAGACATTCAGAGAGCCTTTCCAGATAGCCTTGCATTTGAGTTTGCCGCCAGGTGTCAAGGTGGGAGGACGTCCGTCGGAGCTCCAGGTTTCCAGATAAGTCGTTGCAGAACAGGGCAGTACTCTAGTCTAAGCTGTGGATAGGTGTTTAGCAATTACTTCCATGATTATATTTCATTAGTTTTTTTTCTTATAAGCATTTTCGTAGCACGCAAACTATACTATATTAACTTTGCGACGCCGCCGTGCGCCATCTTTGTGTGCGCCAAGGCGAGGCCTCGTGGTATTCGGCGTGTTCTCGACGCTTCGATTTCTGTAGTAGGAGATATTACAAGTGTGTAGATTTCATAAGTGCATTAGACAACATTCATACTATCCTAACATACTTTATTTATTTTTTGTTGTGCATAGTGGGTTTGGTGTTGAAGTTTAAGAAAGGGTTTAACTGGCAGTAAGTTGGGGGTATTCATAAGTGCTGTGTGACTGTTCATTTTTCTGTCTAGCCATAAGTGATATCAAAAGGGATATTCATATAGTTGTCTACTTGTGTGGAAGACAATTATATTATACATTTTGCTTATTTATTTAATTAAAAAAAAACATAAAAAAACAATTGTTTAATACTTTCTGCTTTTCTTGAGGTACTCAGATAATTAACTGACAGTATAGGAGGTAGCAATTTATAGTCAATGATAGTTGACTTTTTTGTCGGTTGTTTAGCGAGTTAATTCAAATCTAAATCTAGGCATAAGCTGCAGCGTTTAGGATGGTTTCGACCAGGATGCAGGCACTAGAGGAAGAAATTAGGACCCTTAAGGCAGAGGTTTCCAAGCTCAAGGCTGCCCTTGTTGCACAGGGTAGGCAAGATAAAGCAACAAGGGGTAGCTCCGTAGCAGGGACATCATATGCCCAGGTGGTCGCAGGCCACCAGGTAGCTGAGGCTTCCCCTACTTTGGAGGTGGCTGGGATCTCTCGAGAGGGGAGTGTTAATAGTGAACAGAGGAGGGGTAGTTCTGGTAGGTCACAGGAGGGGAAGTGGCATGAGGTCAGGCGGTGGAGAATTTGGAGACGCGAACCTAAGGAAGGGGTCAGTGAGTGGGAGGTGGCAGGTGGTAGGAGCGGGAGGAAGTCTAGCCGACCGGCCCAGCGGGCAGGCATATTAACAACAAATATGTTCCAGGCATTGGATCACTGCCCCCAGGATAGTAGTAGTAAGGAGTCAGTGCTGGTCATAGGAGACTCTCGTGTGCGACATTTAGAGCGGGTATTTTGTAAAGGTAGGAGGGACAGGAGGTGCATCACCAGGCCTGGTGCCAAGGTGAAGGACCTGATACCTGCGGTGGCACAGGTCACCAGTGATCACCAGTTTAATACAGTCATAGTGCATGTAGGGGTAAATAACATAGGTCATACTAAGAGTGAGGAGCTTCTGCGGGAGTACAGGGCCCTTCTGGCCACCCTGAAGGGTACCAATAGAGTCATTGTAACAGCAATTTTGCCTAGGACTAGAGCCTCCCCTGAGTGGAGCTCTAGGGCACTGGCAGCTAACGCCAGTGTAGGAAAGCTCTGTCATGAGCTAGGTTTTACATTTGTAGACGAGTGGAGCAGGTTTTATGCATCGTGGGACCTCGATCAGAGGGATGGCCTGCACTTTTCTGAGAAGGGGGCCATGTGTTAGGCAAAGTATACGAGTATGTCCTTCAGGGAAACTAGGAAATGGGGTCGGGGGGATGAAATTGCATTGCCAACTCAGGAATATTCCAATAGTGTCAGCCAAGGCAATAGAACCTCAAAGTCTGCTAATAGGGACAGCAGCAATTCAAGGGGACAGAGTGATAGTTCATCTAGTGATAAAAGAACTCCTCAATATGAAAAAGCCAAAGGTGGTTATGGAGCATTTGTTAAGTGTATGATGTTTAATGCTCAGAGTATCTGTTCCAAATTTGATGAGTTCAAGTGTTATGTTGCTGAGGAGGAACCAGATTTTGTTTGCATTACGGAGGCATGGGTCAGTGAAGGGTATTTTGGAGATAACTTACAGGACTATGAGATCCAGGGATACAATATGTTTTCGTGCAATAGGGGTCCAGCAATGAAAGGGGGTGGTGTAATGCTCTATGTGAATAGCTTATTCAGTTCTCAAAAAGTAGCAGGTGGGGATAAAAATGTGTCTGTGGAGTCCATTTGGCTTGATGTCACTGTGGGAAAAGGCAACAGGAATACTCTTAGGATAGGAGCTTTCTACCGATCAGGAACCCTGCCACATTCCAGCAACTGGAGCTTGACAAGGTGATTTGTGAGAAAATCAGTAGAAACTTTAAGAGGAAGTGCCTTATTCTTGATGACTTTAATCTAAAAGGTTATGAAAATGCTGGTGTTGGCTCCCCATCATGCAAAATGTTTAGGAAATGCCTTGAAGAGGACCTGTTCTTACACCAGTTTGTATCGGAACCTACCAGGCATGGCTCATTCTTGGACCTTGTATTATCGGATTTAAGTCACTTGGTTCAAGACTTGACTGTAGGCGAAACGCTGGGAAAAAGTGACCATAACATAGTTAGATTCAAGGCACATGTAGGGGAAATTATCAAGGATAATTTGGTAAAGGTTCCAAATTTCAACAGAGCAGACTTTGACGGCATGAGAGCGGCTTTAAGTGCCATCAGATGGGAAGAAGAATTCTCCAACTTAAATGCCTGTGAAATGTGGGAAAAGTTCAAATCTTACTTGAAGGAAACTCAGATTAGACATGTCCCCCAAAAGCAAAGACGCAAAAGAAGGGTAGGAAAGCCAGCATGGGTTACACCAGACTTGATAAAAGCAATTAAGGCTAAGAAAACTGCATTTAGAGTTTTTAAAGAAGCTTCAAATGTCGTTAATCTAAAGGCGTATCGAAAAGCTAGAGACACTGTGAAGCAAAAAACCAGAGCAGCAAAGCGAGCAAAAGAACTGGATTTAGCTAGAAACTGTAATGGGGATAGTAAAAAGTTTTTTAGTTTCTACAAGCTGAGTAAAGTTTCTAGCACAATTGGTCCACTGGAAGTAAACGGGACTACATTGGGTGAGGATAGTGAGATGGTTGAGGAGCTGAGCAAGCAGTTCAAATCAGTGTTTACATTGGAAGATATGTCTAATCTGCCGACCGTACACCATAGTTCAGTAACATGGGATCTGACAAATGATGTTGATTTCATTGATAGTGATGTTGTTTACAATCATATCAGGAAAATAAAGCCAAACAAGGCAGCAGGACCTGATTAAATTTATGCTAGGGTGTTGCGGGAAACTGAAAAGGAACTAGCATTTCCACTTAGTATAATATTTTGCAGATCAGTTTCACGAAATGAAATTCAAACCGATTGGAAAAGGGCAAATGTAGTTCCTATTTTCAAGAAAGGAGAAAGAGAGAAAGTTGAAAACTATAGGCCAGTAAGTCTCACATCCCTAGTGTGCAAGGTACTCGAATCAATTATCAAGGATAGAATAGTTAGTTATCTGGAAGGTAGCAGATTGATTCAAGATACTCAACATGGGTTTAGAAAAGGACGATCGTGTCTCACAAACCTCTTGGACTTTTTGAACTTCGCCACAGAACAATTTGATCAGGGAAATCAGGTTGATGTAGCATATCTTGACTTTAGTAAGGCCTTTGACAAGGTACCCCATAAACGGTTAATGATACAGCTTCAGTCCCATGGTATTGCAGGTAGCATCTTAAAATGGATAGAGTTGTGGCTTTCAGATAGACAGCAAAGAGTGATGCTAAATGGTACAAAGTCATCATGGCAAAATGTTCTTAGTGGAGTCCCCCAGGGGTCAGTACTAGGGCCATTACTGTTCATTATATTTGTAAATAACATTGAAAATGGCCTAAGCAGTAAAGTTTTGACATTTGCGGATGATTTGAAGGTCTTTAGGGCAATAACAGGTCAGGATGAGCATATCTCGCTGCAAAAAGACTTAGACGAACTTGTGAAGTGGTCCGAAGAATGGCAAATGAAATTTAATTTTGATAAGTGCAAAATCATGCATGTAGGTAAGCAGCATATGAAGGCTCCATACTTGATGGGTGGCCAAGTGCTATCAGTGACTCAACAGGAGAAGGATTTAGGTGTTATTCTAAGCACAAAACTGGGGGCATCAGAACAGACCAAGGAAGCCAGGAAGAAGGCACTGAGAATGCTCGGGGCACTAAATAGGAATGCATCATACAGAAGTGAGGAAGTGATCAGGAAGCTTTACTGTGCATACGTCAGGCCACATTTGGAATACTGCATCCAAGCTTGGTCTCCTAGCTATGAAAAAGATTGTTGGCTTTTAGAGAGAGTACAAAAGAGGGCTACAAAAATGGTTAATGGTATAAGCAACTTGGCATATGAGGAAAGATTGAAGATATTGAATGTGTTTTCACTTAGATATAGAAGGCTGAGAGGAGATCTCATCGAGGTCTTTAAATTTGTCCATGGTCTGGAGAGGGGATACCTTGGGGAAATGTTTGAATTTAACAGAAATGATGCAATTAGAGGTCATAAATTCAAAATTAAAGTTAGCCACAGCAGAACAAGGTTAAGGCAGACTTTCTTCACCAACAGGGTAGTAGAACACTGGAACCAGCTACCAGAAAACATTGTCAGTAGCAGCACATTGAACATCTTTAAAAACAGCATAGACAATCATTATAAGAATAGAGGGCTTGCTTTTCAGTACTACAGGGAGGGCTGATTGACAGATTTGGTGGGCAACCGGTTCAGTGTACAGAGTGCAACCAAAAAGGGCCCTTGTGGCTCATAGGTGCACTAATCTTTTATGTCTTTATGTCTTTATGTCTGTATTTGGTATGTGATGCACATGCGCACAAAGCAGCCTCCCTCAATCACAGACGAATAAATATGAAGCTTTGTCTATATTTATATTCCCAGTGAGTGATGCTGAAGTCTTCAAATATGTAAGTGCAGAAACCGCGGCTGAATTTTTACTTGTTTAAACCTCAACGTTCCTTGTATGCCCAGAAATGGACATTCGCTGGTGTATTGGAAGACACAAGATAACCGATAATTTCTTAACTATCGATTTTTCAACAATGTTGCGTTTTGTCAATCGACTCAGTTCGTCGAGACGACCAAAAATAGGTACTATTTGACCCACTTATCTGGATTGGCGCTCACAGCCAATATGGCGCCGAATGTCGAAAACAGTTTTTTTTTAAACGTATTTTGATAATAAAATGACGATCGCCCAGCGATCTAGTTTACGCCGAATTGTTAGGCACATGTCAATGCAAAATAAAAACAGTATTTGTTTTTGATAACACCACTTTGAAAACTATCGACACAGGCTAATGTACAATGTCATCAATAATCCTGTATTGTGTCGTTGAAGCAAGCCAGACAGGACAAGCCACCATAAAACCTGATCAGCTTTGTCGGCGCAGAGTCGTCAATGAACCAGACACTGACCACTGTGTGTGGGCGTGACAGGTCGAACCTACCGGGCAGCAGTACCGTGTTCTATGACATGGTGCACGGCTCCCAGGAGCAGACGAACAAGTTCCGCACATTCGTCGTGGACAAAGATGGCGATGGTGGCGCCATCGTCAGGTACGGCGGCAGTCGGCAGCTCAACTACGAGCAGGTCACCGCCTACAATCTCACCGTCGTCGCAACGGTAAGCTATTATTGACTTCACCTTACATCCGAAGGTATCACACGGTATATCCAGGTGACAATCTGTATTTTCTTTATCTGCCTTCTACTGCCGAGGTGAAATGTATTGGCTGTGACTCGTAAGTCATTCAAAATAGCGACAATAAGCGAAAAGTGCATGTGACGTTTTGTACTGGTGTATGTGAAAGTGCATTACTACAAGGCGCAAATTGGTACGCTAGATGAGCGATGGAAAGAGGAGGAATATGGAACTCACGCGCTGTAATCACAATGGCTGGCACAATACTGTTGTCGAAAGGGAACATCAACAGTGACTTGACGCGGGAAGTGGCGCCATAAAACCTTTCCTTTGGGCAAAGGCGTCTACTTCAGGGGATATTGTGGTGAAAGACGGTGAATTGAAAATTTAGATAGCATCGATTATTCAAAGGGAGGAATATTGAACATGAGACGTAATAACAGGAAAAACAAAACAAAATATGATTAGGATTTAAGAGTCGTGACGGTCGGTTCGTGTCAGGATGGGTGGCTCGGTCCATGACGCTCGTACGAACTTTTTATCGCACGCACACGGAAGTAGACTCGTTCAGACCTAACTCTCATCGGTCATCGTATCATCCTCCATCTTGTGGATACCAAGCGTAGTTATTGCCCAACCAACAACTTGCTCCCATAAATGGATGCAAAAGAATAACTTCCCACTTGCATTCGAAGTAGCTTCAAACCTACCCTGGCTGCAGCTGGCGCTGGGCGGGAGAAGAAAAAAAGCTTGCGAATCAATGAATTGCTTTGGTGAGGAAAACCCCTGAAGAAGATGGTTTTAATATTCGTGGAAATGGAATGTTTCATTCACATCAGTGCATCCTCTAATGCTGGCTCAGGAGAATATCTGGGCAAGTGCTACAGCACTACGGTACGACTTTTCAGACGGAACAAAATTCTCGAGCCGAGGTGACGTTTCAAGTGCTGCTACAGGACAAAAATGACGAAGTGCCCATATTCTACGACACAAATCGAATCACCATCCTAGAGAACTCGCCGCCAGGCACCTTCGTGACCGTAGCTGAAGCCGTCGATCGGGACAGTACCTCGCCAAATAATCAGGTCAGTCTCACTCACAGCCGCTGGCAGCAGTCAAATCGGCCGTGCTCACAACCACTGCCGACAGTCAGGTCAGGCCTGCTCACAGTCACTGCCGATAGTCAGGTCAGTCCCGTCCACAACTACCGTCAACAGGTAGGTCAGTTCCGCTCGGAACCACTGCCAAGTCAGATCAGTTCTGCTCACAGCCACTGCCGGTAGTCAAGTCAGTCCTGTTCATAGTAACTGCCAACGATCAGGTCAGTTCTGTTCAAGGGCACTGCTAATGGTCAGGTCAGTCCCGTACACAAACACAGTCAACAGTCAAGTAAGTCCTGCTCAAGACCAATGCCGACAGTTGGGTCAGCCACATCTATATGTGTACATCTACAGCGACGGACGCACACCCTTGTCGACCACTGTACACCCGCACACTCGTACTGGCCAATGTACGCATCTACTGCCCACTGTACAGCTGAGCCGGCTCTACACCCGCACACTCGTACCGGCCAATGTACGCCTCTACTGCCGACTGTACAGCTGAGCCGGCTCTACACCCGCACACTCGTACTGGCCAATGTACGCCTCTACTGCCCACTGTACAGCTGAGCCGGCTCTAATCTACACCCGCACACTCGTACTGGCCAATGTACGCCTCTACTGCCCACTGTACAGCTGAGCCGGCTCTACACCCGCACACTCGTACTGGCCTATGTACGCCTCTACTGCCCACTGTACAGCTGAGCCGGCTCTACACCCGCACACTCGTACTGGCCTATGTACGCCTCTACTGCCCACTGTACAGCTGAGCCGGCTCTACACCCGCACACTCGTACTGGCCAATGTACGCCTCTACTGCCCACTGTACAGCTGAGCCGGCTCTACACCCGCACACTCGTACTGGCCAATGTACGCCTCCACTGCCCACTGTACAGCTGAGCCGGCTCTACACCCGCACACTCGTACCGGCCTATGTACGCCTCTACTGCCCACTGTACAGCTGAGCCGGCTCTACACCCTACAGCACACTCGTACCGGCCAATGTACGCCTCTACTGCCCACTGTACAGCTGAGCCGGCTCTACACCCGCACACTCGTACCGGCCAATGTACGCCTCTACTGCCCACTGTACAGCTGAGCCGGCTCTACACCCGCACACTCGTACCGGCCAATGTACGCCTCTACTGCCCACTGTACAGCTGAGCCGGCTCTACACCCGCACACTCGTACCGGCCAATGTACGCCTCTACTGCCCACTGTACAGCTGAGCCGGCTCTACACCCGCACACTCGTACCGGCCAATGTACGCCTCCACTGCCCACTGTACAGCTGAGCCGGCTCTACACCCGCACACTCGTACCGGCCAATGTACGCCTCCACTGCCCACTGTACAGCTGAGCCGGCTCTACACCCGCACACTCGTACTGGCCAATGTACGCCTCCACTGCCCACTGTACAGCTGAGCCGGCTCTACACCCGCACACTCGTACCGGCCAATGTACGCCTCCACTGCCCACTGTACAGCTGAGCCGGCTCTACACCCGCACACTCGTACTGGCCTATGTACGCCTCTACTGCCCACTGTACAGCTGAGCCGGCTCTACACCCGCACACTCGTACCGGCCAATGTACGCCTCCACTGCCCACTGTACAGCTGAGCCGGCTGACGCAGGTATCGTACCGGCTGGACCGAAATTCGGTCGAGTATCAGCTGTTCAGCATCGAGTCTGGCACCGGCAAGGTGTCGACTCGGGTGGCGTTTGACCGGGAGGACCTGAAGCACGGGTCGCCGTTTTACACAGTCACCGTGATCGCCGAGGATGGCGCGCACTCCGACATTCGCAAGACGTCCAAACCAAACCAGGGTAGGTGGACGGCTGATGCCCGCGTCGGTGGGGGGGGGGTGGAAGCGCTTGTGGTGGCTTCAGCGCGCGCCGCCACCCAGTCTCGCCGCAGCCCCGCCTGGTGTTGTGGGGGGGGGCTGATTTACGGATACTTTGCTGTGCCGTTGAGTTCCTGGGTTTGAATACTGTCCTGCTGTCCGGAGTTGACAAGAGGTGGATCACTTACGGGACTGGGAAGTGGAATGTTTGATCCTGAAGCTAATTAATGAAAGGAAACCCAACTACATCCTGCAAGAGGCTAACTGGGCATATAGTATCTCCATGCTGCCGTCAGAGAAGTAAGCACAGTGCACACTGCGCAATGCCTTTAAATGTTTGAACAAAAGTCGGTCATGTTGTAGATTCGGCAATATCGGCTCTGTGTTTTAGCCAAACAGCGCATCACGGTGGAGATTGGCGACGAGAACGACAATCCCCCGTCGTTCGACCCGAACGGCATCTACAAGGCGTCGGTGGTCGAGAACGCAGACACTGGCTCCAAGGTCATCGACGTCATCGCGCAGGACGTGGACGACGGTACTGACTAGTGGGCGATCGTGGGCCCTCTGTGTGTTGTTGAGGCCCCAATACCTCACTAACTCGTGCAGCCAGACTTTTTCGGCGGCTCACAACCGCTGGTGCTGCAAACCTGCCGTTCACTATATGGTTGAAAAAGTCAGCGCTGGAGAGAGACACCGGTGTTGTCTTCAACTGCGGATTGATTGACAGTTTCGGGGCTTGAACTATCCAGATCACAAGTACCTGCATAACGTCTAAAGGCCGAGAGTATGGCCACTATGTCAATTGAAGGTGATCTCCCTGTGACCGAATATTAAGCTGTTATCTCCCTGTGATCGAGTATTGAGCTGCTATCTCCCTGTGGCCTAGTATTAACCTGTTGTCTCCCTGTGACTCAGTATTAACCTCAACATTTGATATAGCATAATGTGTCGACGGAAAATTGTTCAGCTCCCTCCAATGCACACTAGCGTTTGAAACAGCAAACATTTGCATGACCATGTCGACATGGAAGTCCCGATTTCGAAAGCATTGGTGGTTTGTGAAGGTGATGATGCTAGTCATGTACGTCTCGCTTTGACAGATTCGAAAATAAAATACCAGATCACGGACGGCAATTACGATGCCACCTTTGACATCGACCCCGACACAGGCGTGGTCACCATCAAGAACAAAATAGACTACGAAACCGTCAAACAGGTGGGTGAATAGCCAATCACGTCAGAGTGTTGCTACAGCCTTCAATCTGTGAGATAGGAGTAGACTGACCAATACGGTGGCGAATTGGCACTTCGGTATCAAGCAAGTCAAGCCTTACCATAGCGTAAGTTGCAGTATGCGATTCCTGTTACACTGTCTTACTGCAGCTCTCATTTTACTTCAGAATCACTGGACCTTCCTGACATTGCTACGCGATGGCATTGCCACGTACTCGGTCCGTTTCCACCATACCATTACAGTGATACGTCGGTCCGTTTCCACTACACCATTACAGTGATACGTCGGTCCGTTTCCACCATACCCTTACAGTGATACGTCGATCCGTTTCCACCACACCATCACAGCAGTGTTAAAATATTGAATTATCGTTAGGTGTGAGATGGCGAAAAAAATACAGCGGGATGTAAACAAATTTCATGGAAATAACGCTCAGTAAAGTACGTTGATACCTAAAACCCAATTTTGAGACAATTGCGTACACAGAACTACAAGTTTTGCATGTTTTTGGAAGTGCCTAATTTGGGAATGTCGATATCAACGATGACGATACAAATACCTATGCTATGAACTGGTATTGTATATCATAAAATATCAAAGGCAATATGCGTAATAACATAATCTCTTTACCTGCAATTTCCCAACTGGATGTCCGTTACCATGATCCCGGATGCATTATGATGAGTATAAGCGTGATAGTTACGATGGAATACTATTAAAAGCAAGGCATGAAGACTTCACAAGAGCGCACCAAGAAGCATGATGTCGATGATTATTTGGGAAGGATGTCGATTCATTGTTCAGTAAGAGGTATATCGCACCCAATTTCTTGAATAATTTATCACTGCATCATAGTGGTATGGCGGTTGCACGTTTCCAGTACACCACTACAATGACGGAGTCGGTTTCCTTCCAGTACACCATCACAGTGATACGTCGGTCCATTTCCAGTACACCACAACAGTGACGGAGTCGGTCCGTTTTCAGTACTCTATAACAGTGACGGAGTCGGTCCGTTTTCAGTACTCTATAACAGTGACGGAGTCGGTCCGTTTTCAGTACACCATCACAGTGACGGAGTCGGTCCATTCTCAGTACACCATCACAGTGACGGAGTCGGCCCGTTCTCAGTACACCATCACAGTGACGGAGTCGGTCCGTTTTCAGTACACCATCACAGTGACGGAGTCGGTCCGTTCTCAGTACACCATCACAGTGACGGAGTCGGTCCGTTTTCAGTACACCATCACAGTGACGGAGTCGGTCCGTTCTCAGTACACCACCACAGTGACGGAGTCGGTCCGTTTTCAGTACACCATCACAGTGACGGAGTCGGTCCGTTCTCAGTACACCATCACAGTGACGGAGTCGGTCCGTTCTCAGTACACCATCACAGTGACGGAGTCGGTCCGTTCTCAGTACACCATCACAGTGACGGAGTCGGTCCGTTTTCAGTACACCATCACAGTGACGGAGTCGGTCTGTTCTCAGTACACCATCACAGTGACGGAGTCGGTCCGTTCTCAGTACACCATCACAGTGACGGAGTCGGTCCGTTTTCAGTACACCATCACAGTGATACGTCGGTCCATTTCTAGTACACCACAACAGTGACGGAGTCGGTCCGTTCTCAGTACACCATCACAGTGACGGAGTCGGTCCGTTCTCAGTACACCATCACAGTGACGGAGTACACCATCACAGTGACGAGTCGGTCCGTTTTCAGTACACCATCACAGTGACGGAGTCGGTCCGTTTTCAGTACACCATCACAGTGACGGAGTCGGTCCGTTTTCAGTACACCATCACAGTGACGGAGTCGGTCCGTTTTCAGTACACCATCACAGTGACGGAGTCGGTCCGTTTTCAGTACACCATCACAGTGACGGAGTCGGTCCGTTTTCAGTACACCATCACAGTGACGGAGTCGGTCCGTTTTCAGTACACCATCACAGTGACGGAGTCGGTCCGTTTTCAGTACACCATCACAGTGACGGAGTCGGTCCGTTTTCAGTACACCATCACAGTGACGGAGTCGGTCCGTTTTCAGTACACCATCACAGTGACGGAGTCGGTCCGTTTCAGTACACCACCACAGTGACGGAGTCGGTCCGTTCTCAGTACACCATCACAGTGACGGAGTCGGTCCGTTTTCAGTACACCATCACAGTGACGGAGTCGGTCCGTTTTCAGTACACCATCACAGTGACGGAGTCGGTCCGTTTTCAGTACACCATCACAGTGACGGAGTCGGTCCGTTTTCAGTACACCATCACAGTGACGGAGTCGGTCCGTTTTCAGTACACCATCACAGTGACGGAGTCGGTCCGTTTTCAGTACACCATCACAGTGACGGAGTCGGTCCGTTTTCAGTACACCATCACAGTGACGGAGTCGGTCCGTTT
>JAOTOL010001649.1:2860000-3032500 GCA_034440575.1 Imbricaverruca yamaguchii | reverse complement strand
TCCCGTACTTGCTAGGCCAATTAAGGAAAATCTGCAAGAGGCGCAACATTTTGTAACTTGACCTTCGATGACCACTGGATTACATGTGATGCTGAGTGACAAAAAAAGGAACTAGAGTTCGCCTAGGCAGTGTAAAATATGCTTAGTCAGCTTGACTTCAATCGAATCGGGCGTCAATACGTATTTAAATAGGATGAATACAAATGCGTTGTTGCTCTAATGCAGCTCCCACCCCCGCTATTATGATGTTTTTGGTGATATATTCAGGTGTTAACTTGTGTCCTGTTTGGTGACGACTCCATGAATAGGCATTGGTTCGAGTTGTATTAACATTTGGTGGGAATGCTGGTGAAGTGTCACAGAAGGATAACCTTATGGTTATTCACGGGAGTACATGCACACACAAGCTTATTGTATGCAAAAAGAAGGAAGACTGCTGTGTGCATCGACTACGATGTGCACACACAAGAGCTACATTGTAGGTACTGTTGTAGAGAACTCGGATCTACTTCTGGTTCAAATTTATCTTGTTGCTTGTGCTATCTAGGGAAACCTCGTCTGGACTGCAGATACTTCGTTCGAAAGAACTGCTGCTAACTTTCCTATATTAACTTGGCTACGAAACGATAGCCAGCAATAGCCGGACGCGTAGCCGACTACCGACGAAAACTTAGTTATTTTCTGCGCCATTTATGATGTCCGGTCTTAGCAGCGTGACAGTCTGCCGTCGTTGATAACCCCTCAGCGACTTCCTCAGCGCCAGGGGCTTCCGCACATCACTGATCGGCGGCAGTACCATATAACCAACGACATTCAGCGCAAAACACGAAGGCCTGTCGGTTAGCCATCGGCTCCTAGACGCTGTCTCAGCAGCTTGGCGCGCCGTGCCAGGCACTGTGACGCGTCGCACAGCGACCGAAGGGCTGGAACATACACAGCTACCACGTTGCTACCTAATTTGATACTAATGCCATCACTAGAAATTACCTTCGCTGCACTGGCCGCTGTTGCTATTTTTGGAGCCCTTTATCTAGAAAGGGTAACGAAAACATTTTTAACGGCCTAAGCTATTCTGAAGGAGGGAAATCTTTGAATTGCCCTACAATCTTCAAGTGTTTTTGTTTGATCTGAGTTTGGTTTATTCTGATGGGCCTCGTACTCTCAAGTCTTATCAAAATGCTATATTTTTTTCTTCTAAATATACCATGATGAAGTCAAGATTCAGCTGCGCTTTGAAAAATGACAGTAGCGCAGTTGGTTGGGGCGCTGGATTGCTCTACTTTCCCCCGTCCGACACGGGGTTCGAGTCGCTACGCACACTCGCTTTTAGCCCCCGGCCGAGAGTGTCATTTGGCAGCTGGCCCGATAAGGCCGGGGACCAGCTGCCGGGCGGCTGTGTCGGTGCATTGACGGCACGCTGAACTTCTTTTCAAAATTCTGCCGTTGAACTGGAATTCATGGATCGGGTGGCGGGCCTGGGTTCACGCAACAAGCTCTGCTTAGCAATATGATCTTGGTTCATAAAGTCACCACAGCAAGAACTCGGATATTTTTTTTAAAAGAAGAAAAGGTATGTTAGTGGGTGCGTGTGTGCGCGCGTGTGTGTGTGCACGCATGGCGGCAACCGTGGCGAGATCCGGTCACCTGTGATGTTGGATCCGACCTGACCTGACCTGACCTGTCTACAAATACGGCGAACATCCGTGCCGAGATCCGGTCACCTGTGGTGTTGGCTCCGACCTGACCTGCCATGTTTGTAGATACGGCGGACAACCGTGCCGAGATCAGGCCGCTCAAGATGTTCGACCGGGAGGCGAAGAAGCAGTACGTCATCCCGGTGATTGTGAGTGACAACCCGGCGGCCGAGCCGCATCCCCTGACGGCCACCAGTCTCTTCACCGTCATCATCGGCGACGAGAACGACAACGACATGCACCCAGGCTCCAGCGTCATCCAGGTGTTCAACTTCGAGGTCAGCGCCACTTGGTAGTGCCTGCCTCACTGCATAGTTCTGCACTGACATGGCTCACCATCGTAAATTCCTTGGTGGTTGTCTTTGAGATTTCTTGATGTTATATGCTTTTGAGAACGAACAAGTCCAGTTTTCCTGTTTTAATGTGTGTAGCAGACATTGTTGTGCGATAATTCCATCTATACATCTATTCACGCGGTATGATATGATGTTTCAATTGATTGCAGTCATCTTATTACCTAAATTCACATTCATTTTGGGCTAGAAATACGCATCTAACCAATGGCTCGGATTCTCCTAAGGGCAAGATGCCGGACACAGTAGTGGGGCGCGTATTCGTGGAAGACTTGGACGACTGGGACTTGCCGGATAAAACATTCTTTTGGCAAGGTGACCCGGACACCCACCACTTCCAGCTTGATCAGGACACGGGCAGCATTACTATGAAGTACGGCACTTCCAACGGCACTTACCCGCTCAAATTCAAGGTGAGCGGTCAGAAGGTTCGAAACTGTCAATTGAGGAGTCAGGAGACGAGGGTTTCTGGGGGCGACGGGTAAATGTTTGGCAAGAGATAATGCTGTTGCTAATGTACTTTGTGAGTTGTGCGGACAATATCCACCCCGAGCTAAGAATCACGCAGACCAGACATCGTCACAAGGCCAGGCCAGGGGTTGTGTGCATGGCCGCAAATATCTGGAAAAGTGGTCCAATTACAGGAGAATAATCAAATCACGTAGCTCGGAAGCGGATCCGTCCCGTTTACGGTGAGCATATGTACAACAATCGTGATATGTTGCATATTTTTCAGGTGCACGACAAGAAGTTTGATTCAAATGTGTTGGCCAATGTTACTATAGAAGTGCGACTTTTGCCCCGTGAGGCGGTTGAGCAGTCTGGATCCATCCGTATCAAAGACGTCACTGCCGAGCAGTTCGTTTCATCTCCTGCGAAAAATGTGAGATCACAAGCTCTACTCAAGCTGCGTCTATTGTCATCCTCCGAATCTATTTGCGTTTCAGATCGGAGAAATCTCTTATTATAGTTACTGAATGGATTGCACTTGTCCATTCAGTTAACCCTAATTGTCCTCACGCACGCAAGTCTTCGTTATATTTGTATCGCCATGTCTATTTCCTTCTCTCTAGCTCTACCTTACTCACTCACCCACTCACTCACTTACTCACTCACTCACTCACTCACTCACTCACTCACTCACTCACTCACTCACTCACTCACTCACTCACTCACTCACTCACTCACTCACTCACTCACTCACTCACTCACTCACTCACTCACTCTTTCTCTCTCCTCTCTCTCTCTTTCTCTCTCTCTCTGACTCTGTCTGACTCTTTCTCTCCTTATTTCTCTTTCTCTGTCAATCTCCGTCTCAATTTCCCCATCCCCATCTCTATCTCTCTATGCATCTGAATATATATATGTATATATATGTATGTATATATATATATATATATATATATATATATATATATATATATATATATATATATATATATATATATATATATATATATATATATATATATATATAGATATATATAGATCGTACTGTTCCTCCCAGTTGACCGGATTTCCATCCATGAGGCACTATGGGGCCTGTCTGCCGACTTACGTGGCTTTCGATGTGGCAGGCCCGGTCCGCGTACTCGATGCTGATCTCGGAGCTGGCGCAGTTGTTCGACACCTCGCCTCGGAACGTCGACATGTTCGGCGTGCAGAACAATGACGCAGGTGGCATCGACGTGCGCTACGGAGTTCACGGGTCACCCTACTACCGTCGCGAGAGGATGGACGGTGTTGTGGCGGGGAACAAAAATAAGGTGAGCGACCTACGAGTGCTTGGTGCAGCGCGTTTATATATGTGCGTAAGTTGCAAAATAATTTGGTTATTGTGTGAGACAGTCAGATCTGTGTAACATGCTTGAAAAATCACCAATGCAATATATGAAAGGTCTGCCGTTTGTGTTGATGTCCTTGTCCGAAACGCATTGTTATAGATATAAGATGTGGCTTTATCTGTCCATTCATCAATACTCCTTTCCCTTTCATTTGTGCAATAGCATCAATAGTTTCATCCGCCATCTGCACTCACTTGCTATGTCTGGACTGCTGTTGCAGCTGGAGGAGACATTGAAGATTCATATTGAACAGATAGGCATAAACGACTGCATTTACGAGAAAACTTGCCGAGGAAGCTGCTACTCTAAGCTCATTATTTATGATGGCGAACCACATACGGTTCTGACCAACAGATCCAGCATTGTTGGTAAGTTTTACAAGCAATTTGCTTCAGACTGTCATTCTGTCATGGATATTGCGATATTCGCTTTACGTAAAGAAATTGTGACAACTTATTTTACATGAACAAGATTGGATGAAGTGTGATCTGTCAAGAGCGATGACAGGAACATCAATTTCGCATTTTACAAAACGAAACATCTTCTAGGATTGCTATCAAGCGTGCGGAAATTGTACATGAGTGCTCTTCTAGTTAATCCTCATCACGGTATGTGTTCTGTATGCCCCTTGCCTCTCGCCAAATATCCATCAAAGCACTTTAACCTACAAGTGGTATTGCATTGTTGGCCTCTACCATTCAGTATGTCTGAATGGAGAAATTGTGTGATGGTGATGGTTGCTGGGATGGTTTTCTGCACGTGCCTATTCAAAATATTTCCTCACATGAATTGTTACCGAGCAACGCTGAGCCTTGCTCAACCTTGTTCAGTTGTACGGTGGTCGGACATTTGATGCCACCAGGAGTTCGGACAGAGATGCAATACACCTGCGGAGAGTGCGAGAAGGCGCCGTCCCAGAACCACTGCTTCAACGGTGGAACACCCAGCAACATCCCGCCGTACAGGTGATGACATGCACCGTAGCATCGCTGCAGGTGACGCCACGCATGTGGGGGCGGTGAGGAGACGGTAAGGGCGTGGTGAGGCCGCACAGAGCATTGTGGACATCTAACACTGTTTCTGCACGCGTTGTATCCAGTGTCAATCAGCAGCGTTACCTTCTAGCATCTTGCCTTTAGGCCCTTATATTATGTACCTGTGGCGAACCACAATGAACCGTTTCCATTCATATTTGCCGTGTGCTGGTTTAGACATCCTTGTTGATACAGAAAAGCCGCAGTGATCTGCAGTGGCATGTGGCGCCGCTAGGTGCGTCGGTCAGCAGTGGTCAGTGGTCATGTGCGCGGCTCGGTCGCGACCTGCGATGACATGTGGTGTCACCAGGTGCGTCTGTCCGGACGGATATTCTGGATCGCGCTGCGAGGGTCTCACCATCCACTTCATAGGCACCGGCTATGCCTGGTTCTCTCACCTGACGTCCTGTAACGCGTCTCACCTGAGCTTCGACCTGACCACGAGCCAGGGCGCCGGTCTGATCATGTACAACGGGCCCATGGCCGAGCCGACCACAGATGTCCAAGGTGAGAGGCACCGCACATATCCTCCTGTGGGGGAGGGCTGAGACAGGCTGGAAGAAGCTCCTCAGGAAATGTGGTATATACTTTGGATAGGTACTCTGGGTTCTGGGGAAGGCTGAATAGCACTGTCCCATATGCATAGCCATGTGGCATGGTCGGATCCAGGCAGCTTTATCGGGCACTTGTTCCAAAGAAGCGCCCTTTATCCGAAAAGGTGCGTATTTTCTACTCCGAGAGCACAATCAGCTGAAAAACTTGTTCAGTGGGGAGCGTCCTGAATGGGTGCCTTTTGTAATCGAAAGAGCGCCAAGTTTCCATTGGAGGCGAGGCGGCACGTGCCCCCAGTTTCCCCCTGGATCTACCACTGCTATGTGAGGATGCTTGCTCCTCCTCTCAGTGGTGAAAACTACCGTTTTCCCGATGTTCCTTTTCCGGATCTGGATCTAAATCAAGCTCAATCTCAAGGTCGTTTGAATGTTTTGAAGAGACATGGGACGGGGCAAGGTGGCAAACAACTATGCATGTTCTCTTCATACAACGAAATCGGCTTAATAGCTGTAACTCTCACACATTGTCTGTGGACAGGATTTTTCTGTCTCACATGCCCGATGATCACAGTCAAAGCTCTTTTAGTGGGCGAAGGTTGCGGTCGATAACCGGCAGCTCACGTTCTGATACTGAAATTATGGTGCCGTGAAGCGTCACACACATGCATGAAGTGTGGTTGTCTACTGTTCAACAGGCACATTTGCTAGTTGATCGCATCATTGAGTACCGTTGAGCGTATATCAGGCTGGATCCGACTGGGGCTTCTTCAGCCTGTTCAGAGAATAACAATTGCGAGCGATGACGCAGTGCTTCCCGGACGGGCAATAACGTAACCGGTGCACAGTTTTGCTTACCTTCCCTCAATCGTCGTTTAAATCCTCGCTACACCCTTGTGAAAATTATCCATGCAGCTATTTCCGAAGAACAATGTTTGTAACCTTGATAATTTCATAATTGTAGTGCATTAAACTTGATGTGTTATTGCCGACAACCGCGCCGTTGGCGAAGGTTTGTAGGGTGATTACGAATATGCGCATTTCGGTGACCGTCCTGATACGTCTCTTTTATCTGCAGATTTCTTCGCTGTTGATCTGCTGAAGGGCCGCCTGCGAGTGTTCATGAACTACGGCACGGGCACGGCCGTGGTTAGTGCCCAGATCCGGGTGGACGACGGCCGGCGGCACCGTGTGGACGTTGAGTGGAGCCCCGAGGTAATAACCTCGTGCCGCTACAGCAGGCGACACACAGGTCAAGTGGAGTAGCGAAGTAATGACCTCGTGCCGCTGCAGCAGGCGGCACACAGGCGCGGCCAGCACCACGTCTAAGCTGAATGACTGGAACAAGCGTCTGTGGAGGTGCACCGCTATGTGACATTCTGACGCATTCGAAAAGTGGTGGAAAATTAGGCCTGGATCTGCGGTGTCAGATGAAACCGTGTTATGTGCTGCTTGCGGCCGATGGGTGGATAAGCTGATACGCACTAGGCACGCTCGCCAGAGAGATGGAGGAGCTCATGCTGGACGTGCTCTCCAGAGACACGGAAGAGCTGGATGTGCCCGACAGATGGGTGGATAAGCTGACGCCGAGTGTGCTCGGTGTGTCCCGCAGGTGATCTCTGTGCGGGTGGACAGCTGTAAGGGCAGGCCGGTGTGCCAGGACAGCATCCAAGCGCCGTCGGCCAGCGGCGTCCGCAACGCCTTCCTGAACGTGGCCACTCCGCTGCAGCTGGGGGGCTCGGCAGTCTCCCTGGACCGCGTCCGACCCTTCATGGCCTGGGTAGAGGCTCCTGGGTCAGCCGGATTCTTTGGCTGTCTGGAGAATGTCAGCTTCCTTGGTCAGGTATGGCCATACTCTACACACCATTAACGAAATAGTCACGCTGGACTGGTGTGTGTCGACCAATCTGGATGGAGTAAATGAAGTTCTGCGTTTATCGTGGGCGCGCTATTTTCCAGGTTCGATATCAGAGATGAGGTGGCTGAAATGAATGCATTCGTACTGTCCTAATAGTTCAATGTCCTATTAGGACAGTCCTAATAGTTTAAACTGATCCAATTTTAAGACGCGCCCTGGCGGTGGGGGCGAAGTCCGCCCACCCCTCCGGTTTTTCGTACATAACTCCAGACGTAACCGGGCGATATACGCAATTGTTTGCGTACCTGCTTAGAAATGACCGGCACGTTGCTTAGAGCAAGATAAACGAAAATTGACCGATTTTTTTCTAGTTAAGTCCCGTTGTGGACGAGTAGTCTAGGGGTAAGTTGCTCGTCTCACAATCGAAAGGTTGTGGGTTCGAGTCTCACCTGTCGCTACCCTTCGCCCGCGACCAATCGGCGTGAGAGATTGGCGACGCTGCATGACTCAACGGTCGATGTGTCGTAAAACCAATAACCAACCAACCAACTAGTTAAGTCCCGTTAAAGTAAAAAATATCGCAGCGCCAGACCACAAAAATCGGCGCTGATGCGCTTCCTGTATATTGGCAGAAGGGAAGTGTTCTATGCAACACTAGTGACTTGTCAGATGTATATTGCTATGCTATATAGTTTCAAATTCATGTTAGGTCACCGAGGTCAAGTTAGGTCAAGTTCATGACAGGTTAATGAAACTATACTCGGTCAACCGGAATGTTGTCATAAATGCAAAATCCTGTCATGCGGTTGATGTCACTTTGCATGCTACTCCATACTTTATTCATGCACTTCACTCCTTTCTTTACGAAGCCGATTGCGCCGAGCCGCCCAACGAAGCAGTCGGGCGGGCGGCCCGGTTCCGGTAACTGGGGCAGGTAACGACCTGACAAAGTGCTGCTATATAGGTGACCTGATGTCAAATTCCGGGTCTAGCATCTCAGTTGCGTCATTAATAATGTCCAAAACATCACTGATGCCCATTTTGGAATATTTAAACACAATTACAGTGACCCATAGCAATGACAAGCCAATTTTTTATTATTGATATTTTGACCTCATTTGACCTTGAAGGTATTGACCTAATATCATGAAATTTGCACACAATAGGAATCACCGTCGTACCCGTGAATCCGGTAAATTTCGTTGCTCCAGATTTAATAGGAGCTGAGATATTATGGGGTGGAAACCGTCCGCACACCAGTGTGCATAATTGTCAGAGGCCTTCCAGGGCGCGTGTTTGTGACGTGTTTCACATTAGACCCATCGATTCCTTTCTCGTGCTGTGTATATTACATGGCACGTTACATGCTTAACTGCTGATTTGCAATATTCTGTTAAGCTCAGTGGTAATAGGCGGAGCAAGGGTTATTCATATGTCAAGAATGAACAATGAATAATAGATGCGAATTGTAGTAGAGTTTCGGTGTTATGAGCATGTGGTTATCATCACATTATGTTAGCCATATAGCAGAGTTCTTAGTTCGTGATTTTTCACTCTGAAATCTATTGTTCAATGGTACGTTTGGGTCGGAGAATCATGAATATGATCAAACGTGAAAAGCAATTTCCCTTTGCCGTCAACGGTATTTGTGCTAAATGTGTGATATTGTATGCCGTTGATAGTATGCCTTTTACAGATGTATGATTTGAGCAACCCAGCTTACGGGGAGGAATACAGCAGTTACTGCGACAAGAATATTCTGCCCGTCCCTGTTATTTACGCTTCGTCTAGCTTCTTAGCCGTGGTGTTGTGCTCACTGATTTTTGTGCTTGGTACGTATTGCGTGGGGCGATACGGTGGAAGTCTGTGTCGTCTGCATTCAGTAAATGTATTTTATTTTCTGTCAGGGAAAAGACAGGATGCCGTGGCATGTGATGTATGTGTACCGCTCATGCTTTGCTGTAGTTCGTGAGAAGACATAGCGTTGCCAAAGTTAGCATAGCTCAACCCGCCTCCAGGATGACAAACCCCTGTATGAGATCCCGGGTGGGGCTAGCCCAAGCATCCAATACGGCATTGATTGATTGATTATTTGGCTTTAGGGGCGCATCACCTGCTACTGGTTATGCAGCGCCCATCCCATGCGCTACTAGTTACCCCACCTTCGCCGACTGTCGATCGTTAACGTCAGGAGCAAGAGGAGGTCCGCAGTTCCATTTTTAAACCTGTGCATAAAAACAGGCAGAAGTCTGGGGGATTTTGCGATGAAATGACAACACAAGTTGCATTAAAATGACCCCAAGGCACTACCACGCTAATGCTCTACATGGCAATGTGTTCCTGCCTTAATTAACTTCTTATCAACATTGTAGAATGCTGCGTGTGTGCGTGGGCTGATCCCAGTGGCGCCGAGGGTGTTCCGTCCGGCTGCCTGTGGGTGTTGAGCAGATGCAGACTGGTGCACCGTGTCGACAGCGATGATCTTGGTGGTGTTCGTGGTGCACCGACGAAGGTCGCCGAAGTCCTATACGGCGTTGCCCAGTAAGCTGGATCAGAGTGTCAACAGAGCTGAGGAAGGGGGCTTCGAGAAGGACAACAATCTGTACGACCTGAGCACCATGCAGGTGGCAGACGGTGCACACAGTGAGTGCGGAGCTGCAGTGGGGTTCACACAACTCAGCTGTTATGGTGTATGCACCAGTCTGCACCAGCTGGGACAACGCTTACGGGTGAAGCGCCATGATGACAGCGATCAGCTGACTGACGGCGTATTTGGTATCTGGCATGCATCCATTGGAAGTAGATTTTTAGTGCCCGACGACCACAGTCAAAACCCATTTAGTGGGCAAAGTTCGCGGTCGGTCAACGGCAACTCATATTCGGAAACTGAGAATGTGGTGTCATGAATCGTCACACACATGCATGAAGTGTGGCTGTCTACTGTTCGACAGACACATTTGCTGGTTGATCTAATCTTTGAGTACCGTTGAGCGTATATCAGGCTGGATCCGACTGTGGCTTCCTCAGCCTGCTCGGATAATAATGATGGCGAGCGATGAGGCAGTGCTGCCCGGACCGGCAGTAACGTGCCGGCTGGCTTCCAGAAGAGAACGCCGCGCTGGCTGGAGTCGCCGAACGACCCTCCTCGACGGCCGGCGTGCTGGACGACCGCAAGAAGGTGGCCGATGCCGACGAGGATACTGCGTGGCCCGCCGATGACGTGCGCAACTACGCGTATGAGGGCGGCGGAAGTTCGGCCGGCTCACTGTCCTCCATCAACTCGGGTTCGTCTGGGCCGACGGCTGTATCAGGTGGAGGGGCCCTGCCATCTGGGACGGTGGCTGGGTCAGGTGGAGGGGCGGGGCCGTCTGGGGCCGACGGCTGCATCAGGTGGAGGGGCCTGCCGTCTGGGGCCGACGCTGTACCAGGTGGTGGGGCCCTGCCGTCTGGGACGGTGGCTGTATCAGGTGGAGGGGCCCTGCCGTCTGGGACGGTGGCTGTATCAGGTGGAGGGGCCCTGCCGTCTGGGACGGTGGCTGTATCAGGTGGTGGGGCCCTGCCGTCTGGGACGGTGGCTGTATCAGGTGGAGGGGCCCTGCCGTCTGGGACGGTGGCTGGGTCAGGTGGAGGGGCCCTGCCGTCTGGGACGGTGGCTGGGTCAGGTGGAGGGGCCCTGCCGTCTGGGACGGTGGCTGGGTCAGGTGGTGGGGCCCTGCCGTCTGGGACGGTGGCTGGGTCAGGTGGTGGGGCCCTGCCGTCTGGGACGGTGGCTGGGTCAGGTGGAGGGGCCCTGCCGTCTGGGACGGTGGCTGGGTCAGGTGGAGGGGCCCTGCCGTCTGGGACAGTGGCTGTATCAGGTGGTGGGGCCCTGCCGTCTGAGACGGTGGCTGTATCAGGTGGAGGGGCCATGCCGTCTGAGACGGTGGCTGTATCAGGTGGAGGGGCCCTGCCGTCTGGGACGGTGGCTGGGTCAGGTGGAGGGGCCCTGCCATCTGGGACGGTGGCTGGGTCAGGTGGAGGGGCCCTGCCGTCTGGGACAGTGGCTGTATCAGGTGGAGGGGCCCTGTCGTCTGGGACGGTGGCTGTATCAGGTGGAGGGGCCCTGCCGTCTGGGACGGTGGCTGGGTCAGGTGGTGGGGCCCTGCCGTCTGGGACGGTGGCTGGGTCAGGTGGAGGGGCCCTGCCGTCTGGGACGGTGGCTGGGTCAGGCGGAGGGGCCCTGTCGTCTGGGACGGTGGCTGTA
Source organism: Imbricaverruca yamaguchii (assembly GCA_034440575.1). Classification (NCBI taxonomy): domain Eukaryota; kingdom Metazoa; phylum Arthropoda; class Thecostraca; family Neoverrucidae; genus Imbricaverruca; species Imbricaverruca yamaguchii. The sequence continues at coordinate 3,020,926 of JAOTOL010001649.1, read as the reverse complement.
TCAGGTGGAGGGGCCCTGCCGTCTGGGACGGTGGCTGGGTCAGGTGGAGGGGCCCTGCCGTCTGGGACGGTGGCTGGGTCAGGTGGTGGGGCCCTGCCGTCTGGGACGGTGGCTGGGTCAGGTGGAGGGGCCCTGCCGTCTGGGACGGTGGCTGGGTCAGGTGGTGGGGCCCTGCCGTCTGGGACGGTGGCTGGGTCAGGTGGTGGGGCCCTGCCGTCTGGGACGGTGGCTGGGTCAGGTGGAGGGGCCCTGCCGTCTGGGACGGTGGCTGGGTCAGGTGGAGGGGCCCTGCCGTCTGGGACGGTGGCTGGGTCAGGTGGAGGGGCCCTGCCGTCTGGGACGGTGGCTGGGTCAGGTGGTGGGGCCCGGCCGTCTGGGACGGTGGCTGGGTCAGGTGGTGGGGCCCTGCCGTCTGGGACAGTGGCTGTATCAGGTGGTGGGGCCCTGCCGTCTGAGACGGTGGCTGTATCAGGTGGAGGGGCCATGCCGTCTGAGACGGTGGCTGTATCAGGTGGAGGGGCCCTGCCGTCTGGGACGGTGGCTGGGTCAGGTGGAGGGGCCCTGCCATCTGGGACGGTGGCTGGGTCAGGTGGAGGGGCCCTGCCGTCTGGGACAGTGGCTGTATCAGGTGGAGGGGCCCTGTCGTCTGGGACGGTGGCTGTATCAGGTGGAGGGGCCCTGCCGTCTGGGACAGTGGCTGTATCAGGTGGAGGGGCCCTGCCGTCTGGGACGGTGGCTGTATCAGGTGGGGGGCCCTGCCGTCTGGGACGGTGGCTGGGTCAGGTGGTGGGGCCCTGCCGTCTGGGACGGTGGCTGGGTCAGGTGGTGGGGCCCTGCCGTCTGGGACGGTGGCTGTATCAGGTGGAGGGGCCCTGCCGTCTGGGACGGTGGCTGGGTCAGGTGGAGGGGCCCTGCCGTCTGGGACGGTGGCTGGGTCAGGTGGTGGGGCCCTGCCGTCTGGGACGGTGGCTGGGTCAGGTGGTGGGGCCCTGCCGTCTGGGACGGTGGCTGGGTCAGGTGGTGGGGCCCTGCCGTCTGAGACGGTGGCTGTATCAGGTGGAGGGGCCCTGCCGTCTGAGACGGTGGCTGTACCAGGTGGTGGGGCCCTGCCGTCTGGGACGGTGGCTGTACCAGGTGGTGGGGCCCTGCCGTCTGGGACGGTGGCTGGGTCAGGTGGAGGGGCCCTGCCATCTGGGACGGTGGCTGGGTCAGGTGGAGGGGCCCGTGGGCGTGGCTGTTGGGGTCCTGCCGTTGGGACGGTGGCTGTATAGGTGGGGGGCTGCCGTCGGGAGGCGACAGGTGGAGGGCCCTGCCATCTGGGACGGTGGCTGGGTCAGGTGGAGGGGCCCTGCCGTCTGGGACGGTGGCTGTATCAGGTGGAGGGGCCCTGCCGTCTGGGACAGTGGCTGTATCAGGTGGAGGGGCCCTGCCGTCTGGGACGGTGGCTGTATCAGGTGGAGGGGGCCTGCCGTCTGGGACGGTGGCTGGGTCAGGTGGGGGGCCCTGCCGTCTGGGACGGTGGCTGTGTCAGGTGGAGGGGCCCTGCCGTCTGGGACAGTGGCTGTATCAGGTGGAGGGGCCCTGTCGTCTGGGACGGTGGCTGTATCAGGTGGAGGGGCCCTGCCGTCTGGGACGGTGGCTGGGTCAGGTGGTGGGGCCCTGCCGTCTGGGACGGTGGCTGGGTCAGGTGGTGGGGCCCTGCCGTCTGGGACGGTGGCTGGGTCAGGTGGAGGGGCCCTGCCGTCTGGGACGGTGGCTGGGTCAGGTGGAGGGGCCCTGCCGTCTGGGACGGTGGCTGTATCAGGTGGAGGGCCTGCGTCTGGGACGTGGGGTGCCGTCGAGACGTGGCTGTATCAGGTGGGGGGCCCTGCCGTCTGGGACGGTGGCTGTACCAGGTGGTGGGGCCCTGCCGTCTGGGACGGTGGCTGGGTCAGGTGGGGGGCCCTGCCATCTGGGACGGTGGCTGGTCAGGTGGAGGGGCCCTGCCGTCTGGGACGGTGGCTGTATCAGGTGGAGGGGCCCTGCCGTCTGGGACAGTGGCTGTATCAGGTGGAGGGGCCCTGCCGTCTGGGCGTGGCGGTGGCTGTATCAGGTGGAGGGGCCCTGCCGTCTGGGACGGTGGCTGGGTCAGGTGGTGGGGCCCTGCCGTCTGGGACGGTGGCTGGGTCAGGTGGAGGGGCCCCGCCGTCTGGGACAGTGGCTGATCAGGTGGAGGGGCCCTGCCGTCTGGGGTCAGGTGGAGGCCCGTCGGCGGGGGTAGGTGGTGGGGCCCTGCCGTCTGGGACGGTGGCTGGGTCAGGTGGTGGGGCCCTGCCGTCTGGGACGGTGGCTGGGTCAGGTGGAGGGGCCCTGCCGTCTGGGACGGTGGCTGGGTCAGGTGGAGGGCCTGCCGTCTGGGACAGTGGCTGTATCAGGTGGAGGGGCCCTGTCGTCTGGGACGGTGGCTGTATCAGGTGGGGGCCCGCCGTCGGGACGGTGGCTGGGTCAGGTGGTGGGGCCCTGCCGTCTGGGACGGTGGCTGGGTCAGGTGGAGGGGCCCTGCCGTCTGGGACGGTGGCTGGGTCAGGTGGAGGGGCCCTGCCGTCTGGGACGGTGGCTGGGTCAGGTGGAGGGGCCCTGCCGTCTGGGACAGTGGCTGTATCAGGTGGAGGGGCCCTGCCGTCTGGGACGGTGGCTGTATCAGGTGGTGGGGCCCTGCCGTCTGGGACGGTGGCTGGGTCAGGTGGTGGGGCCCGGCCGTCTGGGACGGTGGCTGGGTCAGGTGGTGGGGCCCTGCCGACTGGGACGGTGGCTGGGTCAGGTGGTGGGGCCCTGCCGTCTGGGACGGCGGCTGGGTCAGGTGGTGGGGCCCTGCCGTCTGGGACAGTGGCTGGGTCAGGTGGTGGGGTGAGGTCGTGCTCGACTCACGTGGCTGTGGGTAGACGTCGTCAACGCTATTATGCGCTTTAAGTTACACAGCTGCAATGGTGGGACAAATTGCGGTCTGCCACCGGGTAGAACGCTTCCTTCGCAACATCCACATTTTGAGAGTGTGTACACTGACTGTCCTTAAATTATAATTCGTGAACGTCCTTTGCACGGCTTGCATATTCAGCTGCCATTTCATGGAACTACATACGATCGTGACGTTCGGCCGCCACATGCAAAAACAACATTTTGTCGATCGTTATGTGCCTGGTATCATTTTATTATCTGAGTCAAAACAATAATATGAACTGTCTTACTGACCGGCTTGACGGATGCAGGAACCACCGATGGGGACCAGGACTTCGACTACCTGCAGGAGCTTGGTCCACGCTTCAGGAGACTGGCAGACATGTACGATGATGATGGCGTAGACGTCAGTGGCGATGACGCCGAGTCTCGCTTCCACGTGCCGTCTTCTGCAGGCAGAGAGTCCTGGTGCTAGCATTTCGTCTCCCTCGTATTGTCTGGTGAATGTGTATAAATATTTGTGTTTGTTTGTTGGTATGTTTACCGGCATAAACGTAGCAGCGCTGTCATCTATTGGCTAGGTTTGTGTACGATGATAATTTACCGACAAACGTTCGTACTTTCCTATTTCTTTATGGGTGCCTGGTCACCCACAATAGCTCTCAAAGGCTGGCAATATCCTGTCAGCCAAACTTTTGGACCTCGGCAGTGTTTTAGGCGTACTGTGAGTAAACAATGACATCTGGGCATATGCTGAACCAAGAATATTTGAACACGGCTTCAACAAGCGCAGTATTGTTTACTGTGTGAACAAAGTGTGCCTCTATTTGTTTTTTTAGAAAGCTCGAATACATGAGGTTTGAGGCATTTCACCAGAGGTGAAATATGGTCGCAAATTCCACCAACGAAATTTTCCGCCATAACTTTTGCACCACTCCAAAGATTGTGTTCCGTGAAGTCCTTTGTTTTAGCCCGCTTTAGTTCCATGTTTTGCAATAGTTTTGCAGGGTTTTTATTTTGGGCGAAAAACTTTTTACACCATCGTGGAGAACTGATCTCTTCCGCCCGCATTTCAGGAGACAAAGACAAAACATGCTGCAAACCGTATCTTTATATTTTCGAATTCAGGAAACATGAGCCACTACATGGTGCCATAAACTCAGCACCAACTTCGTTATTGGTCTCAACAACCAACGAGTTCAAACTAAGTGCACTAATAGGCTAACCAGTCGGCAACGGAGCAACCAGGCGGTAATAATAATAAGAATTATTATTGTGTTATTTAATGACGCTTTCAACTGCTATGGTTATGGCTTTTATTATGCAAGCATTCTTGAATATATTATGGATGTATTTACACTGACATTTGCATGGTGCAGTGTGCACTATGCGGGCTGATCGCACACTTTGAAACAAATGATTTATTGTTGCATCTGTGAGTTAGCTGAATGTTGATACTATGATACCGAGAGTTAGTTTTGTGCCAGCAGGATGTGTTTCCTGTTCATATGTGAATATATAATTCGCCCATAATTCACTGTATGTGGAAGCTATGCAACATTTTTTGTGTTGATATTTTGGTCCTTTTTTCCATTTTTTTGGCAGAATTTGGCGTACTGAAGTGATGAAGCCTTGATACAATACTGGTTGTTCCACAGCTCCGATTTGTATTATCCCGCTTGTATGTTTTTATCCATTAACTTTTTTGGTTCCAACATCAGTATATTTCTGTTTTCCAGCATTCTTCTTAGAGGGGACAACTTTTTTTGTAGGGGGGGTTCGAGGCCACGTTTTATTCTCGGACTCTGGTCAGGAATACTTTTTTATTCTCCGACTCCAGGTCAGCGAACCGCTTTTTCCACACTGGTTGGCTAGCTCAAGATATCTGTATATACTACGGATCAATATTCAATTAAGGGTAGAACTAAATATTTGTAAAGAAGCGGAAGTGTGCGAGGGTTGGCTCCAAGTGACGAAGAAGTGATGTATCGAAATAAACTGACTCGGTGAAAAACATTTATTCTGGATGCGTTTGATGTGTTTATCCGTCGAAAGCCTATGTTCAAAAATAGTACCAAGAAATTTAAGTGAATTTACAAAAGATATATAATTGTTTCCGAGGTGAAGCGGTGTTTCTGGAATTTGGCGGGGAAGTGATTTGCCAAATATCGTTCCAAATTTTGTAGCGGAAAAAATGAAACCATTCTTCAGGGACCATTGATATCCTTTGTCTAGTGCGTTTTGTATGTGAAATAAACAATGGTCGTATTTTTTCATGAACACCAAATTGCGCTGCCATCCGCAAACAACGAGTGCGATACATTAATAGGCATGTGGGTGGAAAGGTCGTTAATGATGAGGTTTAATGAAACTGGTGAAATGTAGCTTCCCCGTGCTAGTCCATTTTAAAGAATATGCATTTTAAAGAATATCGGAGATGGCTGACTGGCACCTGATGTGGAATGTAAGAGTGCGAATTAAAAAACCTACTAAATAATGAGCGAAGCCTCTAATACTACTTCCCTGTGGGAATTTTCCAAACGTATAATGCTCAAAACCTAAAATGCTTCAAATCCTAAAATGCTTCAAATCCTAAAATGCTTCAAATCATAAATAATGCTCAATTCCTATAATGCTTCGTTTCAACTAATATTCAGAAAGCATAACTCTCGAAACAGCTAATGCTTCAAAACCTCTAATACTCAAAGCCTATAATGCTTCAGAACCTATAATGCTCGGAGCTTATAATGCTCAAAACCTATAATATCAGCTGACGACCGCACGCCATAATCGGCCGTACGGTTCACTGCGTCTCCACCGTAGTCTACCAATGGGAGACACCGCGCGAAAGCTTCCAGGCGCATCCGCCAGAGCGGCGACCCATGCGAGTAGAACGTGGATTGCTCGCCACATTGACCGTGTTCATGCATTTATTTAGCTTGTGAAAAGTGGGATATTGGAGTGAACGCTCCTTGAATTAAAGTATGTGTCGGCGATTTCTAAGCTGAGTCACTGGTTTTACGAATAGGCAATTTCGGTGTTTAAAAGTGTCCCAGGGGTGCATTCAGCTTTAATAGGTGCTGTGGCCGATTATTCCGCCTTAACCGCTGCCGGGCTTGTGTAGAGGAGACCTGGGGCTCGTGTTCCCTTACATGGAATAAGTATGGTTACACTGAAGACCAAGGGCGTACCTAGAATTTGTATCGGGGGATTTTTAGGATGCCCAGGTTTGCCCAGTAATACTTATGCTGCGTTTCAGTGGCATAATTAGGCAGCGGCGCAGCCAGAAGTTTTTGAAGGGGTGGGTTGACGAAAAAAATGTCATGAAGCAGTGACCGCTTTCAAAAATAACAAAAGAAAGACATCAAGCAACACTTCTGTTCCGGAGTGCTGTTTCATGTGCGCCGTGTCCCTGTGGAATACCTATGCCAGCTGGAAAGAGCAATCTCAGCTGAAGCCGACTTCTAGCAACTGGGGAGTACACAGGGTGCCTGATGGTCAGAGAGGGCTGTGCTGATCATTTGATTTGTAAGTGCCCTTGGCGGAGGAACAAGACCTCTAAGAGCTAAAGTTAGCTAGCGAGGTCCCATCTCAAATTAAAAATGTCCCCGAGATGACAGCACGGGTTGACCCAGGAGGACGTTCATTCTCAAAGTACCTAGCTGCCTAGAAAGATGTTTTTATCTCAGTAGAGCGTCCATAGCTAATAATTTTCTGCACATTGCGAAGAACGGTGCCCGAGTGGCCCAGAAACGTGCCTACATTCTCAAGCCGCACAGCTGTCCGGAATAGCAACTGCATTGGCGAGATAGGCGTCTAATCGCACAGACGGGTACCATTGTCTTCAACCTGCCATATTATTTTACTGATTTTAGCTGGGTGGATACACTCAACTGACTGGGTTCAAGCTCGTTCTACTGGCAGGACACGTGCCCACCCAGCTAGCATGCACAGGTCCTGCTTCATTATGCGATGGCAGATATTATGTATTGGACCAATAGCGCCTATTGCCGAAGTCGCCATGCTGCCCAAGACATGGACTACATAACCTGTCAGGATGTAGCGGTTACCATTTGAGACTTATATTTTATTTTATGAAGCATGGTATCTAGAGACAGTACCTAAATGGTTTTAGTGAGCTTACCAATCAGGTGTGACTGACCCCATACACACACTGGCTTGCGCAAGGGGAAACAGCACCCCGTGCATTCTGTCATCTCTGCTGTACACAGCTAGCAGTGGAGAACTGCGATCTTTCTCGACATTTATTGATACGCCCAATTTTATGGTGCACAGCAGGTGACTGCTCACCACGTAGTTCTGTTCACGTGGAAGGTATCCACCTTCCCATTATTACCATAAATTGGCATATGTTAGTGTTGGCTGCATATTCGAATGGAAACATGAAAGGCAACCGGTAGTTTGAAATGCAAATTGTCTGGCATGGGACCGCGTCTTTGTTTCAAATTCCATCAGCCCACCTTTGTAACCATCCGCGGTGCATACACAATTCCGTCCACCCCAGCGACAGGCGGTCTGCTGATGACGGCGGCCGCCGCCGCTAATCCCGGGATTCGCCATGAAAGCTCATCACTGGACACTACGGACCCACCGAGGGGACCGAACACTGTCGCCGCTACTGCACAGCAGGGTGCCACTTTGTGGCAACAGTGTCCATGTCTGCCCATATCAGTGTGATGCAGTAGATAGCAACATTTTCATAAAATATCACCAATAGTTGTCCATCAGACTCGGAAACCTAAACCATTGACCGTACATATGACACCTTTGTGACCTGGGTAATTTGTTTCAACATCCTGGATATCTTCTGTACTTTCAGACACGGTACATTGAAAGACCATGTCCCCTGCGCTGTACAGGATCCTCTTTCAGCAAGACTAGGAATCCTCTACAATTACTGGAATTGTATTCCCTTCGGGGATGTCCAAACAACTGCTGTGTGCCTTTAAATCTCATGGGGTGCCATTACAACAGCTGACGTATTCGCTCTGCACATTTCATGGCTGTCCTACGTCTGGGGTGTCCACCTGTAGGCTCTTGCAGTGCCGCGGGTGACACTGTGCAGATTGATGGCGCCCCTAACGGCTCGGAGCCACTCTGCACAATGAGTGGTTGCCTTTACAATGGCATGGGTACCCTTTTTCAGACTGCAGAGGTGTTCCTAAAACGTTAATGGTTCCGCTACAGTGGCTGCGATGCCATGTCTGTAGTCTGGCAGCATGGGCGACGGAACATATGTAGCGCTGGGGTGCTGCGCCCTCCCTTGCGCGAGCAAAGGGACGTCGCACCCACTTGACGATCTTAGTAAAACTGCTTACTCTCCCTGAACACCAGGCTTCTTAAAATAAAGCAAATCTTCAAGATTAAGCGCGGCATTGTGACACTTCACTTATGTAGGTATAGCTACAGAAGTTAATTCACATGTTCGCAATTTGTCTGGTCATTTTCCCGAACTACTAATGCTTCAAGTGCATTATTGTTCTGATACACATCAGGCTTTACCCTGCATCACCGCTAAAATTAACTTAAAGTGATCTTTCGTGTGTCATCTGAAGCTAAAGCTACGATCACTTCACTCGGATAACTTTGCCCATTGGCGGATCAAGCGGAGCCTTTGTTGATATGCTAGCTGAGGACGAAAATTGTACTAACCATCAAATAAGCTAATAATTTAGGGTTAAACTGACACTTCCCGACAAAATTTCTCGTTTTTGGAATCGTTCCCCGATGAAAATATCCTAAAGCATACCCTGGGATCTTGATGTTACTTACACTAAAGGTACGTCCTTCCGGGGGCGCAGCCAGGAATTTCCTAAGGGAGGCTCGACTAAAAAAGGAAGTATCGAAAAGGGAAAGCGTTGGGAGAAACGAAAATTTGTGGTTTTAAGTTTTGAAAATCGCACAATTTTTTGTTTCCTCTGGAGTATTTTTGTTTCCTAAGGGGGAGGGAGCTACCACTTCGGTTGTGCCTCTGCGTCCCTCAGAATGACGTCCCCACAGGAACGGTCTCTTGCCGCCTCTTCTCTCTCTCTTTTTTCAGCCAAAGTGACCTCGCTGGCAAATTTAACCCTACGAATTAACGGTTTGGACAACTTTTGGTCAACTGACCATTTACTTTTAGTGATCAGAGATCAACACAGGCACATGGGGTCGATGTGGGTCAAGCCTAGTTCCAGAGCACTTGTGTGTGCTGTTTTCGGATTAAGGGCTCATGTTCATCGCACATGAATCCCAAACCCCATATTGACCCATGTTACTTGCTGTCAAGGGTGTAATCTTGGGCGGACTGGGGGGACATGGCACCCAATTTTTGCAAAGTGACGATTTGTCCCACTGAATTTCTTTTGTGTCTCCCAAGACTCAGGAATTAAACTGCCTATATATAGTCGCAGCACCATTGTACATACTTATTTATATAGTGAAAATATATATATTCAGTAGAATCACGAAAAATACTACATGGGAAACAATCATCGGGTTTCACTTGTCTTCTTAGCCTAAGAACGAAATCAGCATCCAGTTTTCCAGTGAGGAACTAAAACAAAGCACCTCCTTGGGATACATTTGCCGTTCAACAAAATGTGAAGGATTTACTGCAATCAAATCGCTTTTGGGGCAAGCCATCTTAGCCCAACCCCGGATTCGTAGCTGGGTGAAACGATGGATAAAATGTAGGTCTTACTGACGCGTGTATGACTTGGATTGGACGCTGCATGCGGTGAGTCGACAGCAAACGCCTGATCCCCACCCCTTTCCCGTGGCTGCTGCCATGGGTGTAATCTCTGGGGGCTGTGGAGGATGTGTCCCTCCAAGTTGTGAAATTGGTGATTTTCCCCCTCAATTTCTCTCGTGTCCCCCAAAGCCCATCTGTTAAAATACCTATGCATGATTGCCGCAAAATTATACTTAGTAATGTACGTGTATATAGTGAACATATACACATAAGAGAATCACCATAAATTGTACCAGCCGACCTAGCTAATCGACTGGCTTCACAGACTACCTGTCCTCGTTAAATCTTCAAACGGTAAATCGGCAAGCGTTGGAAATGTTTGATTCCTGACCATTCTTCAAGAACATGAACCTCGCCCATCCTGTGTTTTCGTCCGGGTGAAGAATTGTGCTTTGTAAGGTAACAAATATGCATAATCGGCATTGGTCTTATGCATAAAGCATTGACATTATGTGTCTAGTTATTTGTCTAGTTATAGTTATTGTCTAGACATTATGTGTACACGTATTCTGAACGTGATTCTAGATGCCCCTAGGTATCTTCAGTGCCATGGAGTGTCGTCTTAGGCAGCCTTAAATGTACGTCAAGATGGCGTCGTATTCTTATTCGCATTCAGAGACGTGTTAGCCAGAGACGTATTCGTATTATCGTTTGGCGACAGTTCTATGTTCGTGTGCAACAATTTCCACAAATGCTTCTGCCCATACTGAACACGCTGGAAGTAACTACATAATTGCATGGAAGCAACTACATAGGTCTCACATAACCACTTTAGCGAAAAAGGTCCAACCCTATGCACACTGTTTTCTTTTCGGCGGCCTCGCATCTTTTCGTTTTGGCCCAAATCTGTCCAAATCTGGAATCAAGCGATAGCTCGTGGCGAATCATCGAGTAACGTTTCACACCAGAACATGTCAAGGCCATGCCTTAAGGCACAGTCAGCTTTAGTTATTCGATGGCCGCTTTCGGTTGCCATCGCTTCGATTTCCATGAAAAGGTGCCATTCGATGTGGCTTATTGTGTGGAATGAAAAATAGTGCAATCGAATTCATCTTCAATGTTAAAGTCAATCTAATTTCTTCGGTCGGCGCGAATTTTGTCGTTTCCGTCTGACCTTGCCCAAATCTGGTATCAAGCGATAGCACGTGGTGAACCCTCGAATAGCATTTCATGCCGGAGGATGTCAAGGTCAAACCTCAAGGTCAAAGGTTGGATTGAGTGTTTGATGGCCTTGCATCTCGTCGCTATGGCTTCAATTTGAAAAAAGTGCGTAATTCGACTTAGCTTGTTATGCAGTATCAGCAAGTTAAACATTATAAATAATTTCGACGGTAGATGATCAGACTGATTTCTTCCGTCGTCTCACATTTTTCCGTTTTCGCCCAAACTTACCAAGACCCACTATCAAGCGATAGCCCGTGGCGACTCTTCAAGTAACATTTCAAGCCGAGACCTGTCGAGGTCATACCTCAAGGTCGAAGGTTCCTTTACATTTTTTAAGTCCTTACGTTTTGTCGCTATGACATCACTTTGCATGAAGTGGGTTCGATTCCACGTGGCTTGCTGTGCGGACTCAGAAAGCTACGAAATCGAACTAATTTCAAAGGCCAAAGGTGGCGGAGCCGAGTTCTTCTGTCGCCCCACATTTTTTATCTGCGCCGAACTCTATCTAAATGTGGTATCAAGGAATAGCTCGTGGTGGGTCTGGAGTAAATTTTAAACTGGTAATGTCAATGCTAATCTTCAAGATTAAAGGTTTTACATTGTTTTCGAGTTCCTCGCGATTACTCGCTGTGACTCCAATTTTCATAAAGTTGGTGTCATTCGACGTGGCGTGCCGTATTGTATCAGAAAGTTGAGAAATCGAAATAATTTTGAAGGTCTCGAATGTGCGGTGTGTGTACAATGCTTGAGTAGAGTATGGCACAAGGGGGAGCATGTCTCTTTGTTTGCAGCTGTCAGACTTTGGTGTCTGTTGTTGGGCCGTTGTTTTTGCAGCAGCTATTGTGATCGGTGGTGCGACAGGGATTTTCCTCAGTTGAGGCCCAACCAAGAAAAATGTAATGAAGGAGAGCCTTCCACGCACCTCGTGCGCCGAAAATTCATCGTCTGCGTGGTTGAGGGGATGCGGCGGTGCACTCGGCATTCTGGTAAGGACGCCTTTCCTTCTAAGGGGCGCCTTTTTTCTCAAAGAGACGCCTCTAGCCGAAGAAAAGTTATATGGCTGTTCGAGGAATTCGATTTTCTGTTACAAACCGATAGTGTTTAATGTGTTTACGGGACTGCTCTACGGTGATTGTGAAATCGGGCCCAACACATATGGCATCAGGTTAGCTATAGGGAAAGTCAAGGTATGTTGAGCCTATTTTCAGTTAGGAAGGCCTGGAGCGCATGGGATGCGACAGACTGATTATGTGTATGCATATTCCGAGATGGTGATCTTGTGGGCACAAATCGGTGGCATCGGAATTTTTATCGAGTAAATTTCGAGCACTACTATTCTCAGTTGTTCTGACGTATCGCCCCGGTTTCAATTTACCCCAGTCGTGGGGTAAGTTGATACTATTTGTGGGAAATGTTGATCAGAAGCCCTACTGGCGTAAATAAATGCTGTAAGGACTATTTGTGAGTGCTACTTTTAGTGCTGCGAGCTCTTTATGAGCCTTTTCACCTGTCGCTTTCTGGTGGCAAAGCAAGCAAGAAGAAAAGCAACATTAATCAGCAAGTTCCTCACAAAGGTCGATAAAAAGTGAAATATGTGCATGTAGGTCATCAATCACCAAAAATTACGGTCCGACTGGTTTCGTCGGTCAAGGAGGGGAGAAAAAGGAAAGCGCTAGAGCGCGCCCGGAATGACACGATCGCCACCCCTCCCAAATCCCCTCTTTCGGCAGCAGAGTAAACAGGAGAACGAACACCCTAATGTGGCGGCAAGGGTGCTATACGTACTCAGCTTCGGCTAGACCGCAGATCTCCGCCCGTCCCATGTACCCCGTCAATCGAATTTACAGTGCAGCGTGCGATGATGTTCGAAACGATCTGTTGTAAACAGTAGAGGTGACATGTGATGGCACTGAAAAATGTCTTGTTCACTGGCCATGAGAGACTAATTTACGTGGCTGCTTTCGTATCATACTACCTGTCACAGGTGTTGCTTTGTGAAAATGTATCGGGGGGTATCCTACAATGCTATAATGCTACAGAATTGATGTAGTTATAAGATGTGGCTGTTTCACAAGCGTACCGAAGGAAATTTTCCTCTTTGGTATGACACTACGGCTGTTCAACGCACTATTTTTCAGCAGATGGCACCCTTCAAAGTAGAAAGGTCTTAGGAGAACTTCCCTTCGGCACCTGTTCTGAACGTGTTCGTGCTCAGATCAACCCGATGGAGACCCTATGCTATTTTGTGGAGTCGACTTCTATTTTTGTGAGCTTCCCGTGCGATAATGTTCGGCCCCAGTACGATTTATCGGACTCCTAGTGGCTCCTTTTTCAGTGCTCCCATGTGCTTCTTTTCCGGGGTCCGACGTAGTTTTGTGGTCTTTCACGCCATTTTGAGGTCTTTCACGCCACTTAGTATAATATTTTGCAGATCAGTTTCACGAAATGAAATTCCAACAAATTGGAAAAGGGCAAATGTAGTTCCTATTTTCAAGAAAGGAGAGAGGGAAAGTTGAAAACTATAGTCCAGTAAGTCTCACATCCGTAGTCTGCAGGGTACTCGAATCAATTATCAAGGATAGAATAGTTAGTTATCTGGAAGGAAACAGATTGATTCAAGATACTCAGCATGGGTTTAGAAAAGGACGGTCGTGTCTGACAAATCTCTTGGACTTTTTTAACTTCGTCACAGAACAATTTGATCAGGAAAATCAGGTTGATGTACCATATCTTGACTTTAGTAAGGCCTTTGACAAGGTACCCCATAAACGGTTAATGATACAGCTTCAGACCCATGATATTGCAGGTAGCATCTTAAAATGGATAGAGTTGTGGCTTTCAGGTAGACGGCAAAGAATGATGCTAAATGGTACAAAGTCATCATGGCAAAATGTTCTTAGTGGAGTCCCCCAGGGGTCAGTACTGGGGCCACTACTGTTCATTATATTTGTAAGTAACATCGAAAGTGGCCTAAGCAGTAAAGTTTTGAAATTTGTGGATGATTTGAAGGTCTTTAGGGCAATAACAGGTCAACACGAACATGTTTCGCTGCAAAGAGACTTAGACAAACTTGTGAAGTGGTCCAAAGAATGGCAAATGAAATTTAACTTTGATAAGTGCAAAATCATGCATGTAGGTAAGCAGCATATGAAAGCTCCATACTTGATGGATGGCCAAGTGCTATCAGTGACTCAACAGGAGAAGGATTTAGGTGTTATTCTAAACACAAAATTGGGGGCATCAGAACAGACCAAGGAAGCCAGGAAGATGGCACCGACATCTTTGGGATATCTTTGGGAAATGTTTGAATTTAACAGAGATGATGCAATCAATTCAAAGTTATCAAAGTTAACTTTCATTGAATCCGGGACCCTGGAGTGATTTTCCATGTCCGGACTGTTTTGTCGTTGTCCCGGCTTCATTTATTGGGTCTTCCCGATGAAACGTTTGGGGCCCCGGACCTGTCGAGGGTGCTCTTCAGGGGCTCAAGAGGGAATTTTTTGGTATCTTCAGGCTCAGCGTGATTTTAAGTGGCCCCGGCTCAACCTTTTGGGTTCCCTGTTGTGATTTTGAAGAACCCTGGCACGACGTTTTTCGGCCCCAGTGTGATTTTCTGGGCCCAGGCGCGAACTTTTGAGGCCCCCAGCGTGATTTCCAGGTGCTCAGCCAGTTTTTTGCCGGCCCCATCGTGATTTTTAGGATTATTGCACGACTTCTTTGTGCTCCTAGCGCAATTCTCTGGGGCCCCGGCCCCACTTTTTTGGGCACCAGCGCAATTATCAGGAGCTCCGGCTGAATATTTTGGGACCCAGCGTTATTTCGATGGTCCGGCATGTCCTTTTGAGGGCCAACGCTATTTTCGGGGGACCCGGCGAGATGTCCATAGACCAGGCCAGATCTTTTAAGCCCTTAGCGTGATTTTTAGCCTGATGGGGGCTCTGGCTCGACTTTTCGTGGGCCTGGCGCGACTTCTTGTGAGCCAAGCAGAATTTTCATGGGCCCAGCATCGCATTTTGGAGCCCTCAGAATCATTTTTATAGGAAGTATTCTCTTAGAACCCCAATGTGATTTTCAGGGGTCTTGGTGGGATTTCGGGAGCCCAGCGTCATTTTCAGGGGCCTTGCACGACTTTTTGAGGCCTCAATGCAATTTTTATGGGCCCGGTGCGATTATTTGGGACACCGGGGACCACTACTTTTCAGAACACCGGCGCGATAATTGGGGGCACATAACCTTGCAATGGGGATGGTTGCTACAGTGGACCCTTCAGTATGCCACTTAGCATTCCCGGACTATCTTAAAGCCTAACAATGACCTCTATGGAATATCTCGCACAAAACCGATTTTCCTATGCCCATTTAACTGCTTGCACCACAAGTAGTGCTCAAAATATACACCTTGCAATTGGCCTAAGCTCACCCATTACCTTTGTTTCTATTATATTCGGGGTTCTTAAATTTCAGCCTGGACGTATACATCACTGGGCGATGAAAAGCTTCGATATATAACGGTGTCTCCGTTGTAGGTATGTGTTTTCGTACTTTTAATCCAAATGTCTTGATGCATGAACGCCGCAATGCGCCCCTAAGCCCAATACCAATCCAAATGTATTTAATGAACATATTCTTGGATCAGTCTTTGCTACGCAGATCATCTGACCCAACCATTTCTGTTCAACGACATCATTTTCATTCAATATATAACGTGCTGTCAACGCCACTACGCAGTTACCCAGCTGAAAATCCTTGGTCGGTTATTAGTTTACGACACATCGACCGTTCAGTCATGTAGCGTCGCCAATCTCTCACGCAGATTGGTTGCCGGCGAAGAGTAGCAGGTGAGACTCGAACCCACAACCTTTCGATTGTGAGATGAGCAATTTACCCCTAGGCCACTCGTCCCCCAGCTGAAAATCCACTCGGGTCAATTGCCATGCTCGTCATGAGATTTATCAGGTCACATGACATCCGCTTGATAATTTTTATGACATAATATATTGTTTGAATATCCTTACATCTGTTGCACTACACGAATTCCTGAATTAATTGCGTTGTTATAAGGGCATGTCCAAGTGTGGATGAGTTAAAAGTGAAGTGTTACAAAATTATATGTGGGAAATTTCCTTAGTAATAGATTGCAGGGAGTTTTTCACAAATGCAAATGTGTACATGCCAGTAATAAATGATTCGCGAAATTGGGTGAACTATACCACTTTCTTTGCACAGAATAGACATACTTTCCAAGAAAATGTCCCCATTGTGCTTGTTGTGTGCTCATGGAGTATTTACGACTCGTTTGAAGACTACTTCGTGCACAATAGGATGATTATGTTCACTATAATGGACTGTTATAGACAAGCATCTCATAACACAGCTCCAGTTACAGAAATTACCCGCCATGAGATTTGTTTAAGCAATTGCATAAGTTGACAGCATGGTATTGCAATCATTAGCGTAGGTTCTCCATTTTAGATGTTTTTGAAATGAAACGTAGAGCATGTGTGCACACAATTGTGTACTTGTGAGTACATAATTGGCTGAAATTTAGTTTGAAGGACTGAAACTACTTTTAATTGGCATGATCCATGAAAAATTTCGATATCCTACTGTGCTCGTTTGAACATCACATACCAAATGAAAAACCGTTATTTTAACGCTTGTTCATGCTGCTTTTTGATAAATTTATATGTTTCAAAAATGGGACGGCCAACTGACATTGTTGGCCCCCTCACTAAAACCATTAACCCGCGCCGTCTCTCCATTCAGATCCTCACACCCCATCTCGGGGGGGGGTAGTAACCCACTTTAAAATCCAAACTAAGCATCGCACAAAAACCAAAGTGGTGTCATAGGAAAGCGCTCGACGAGTAGGGTCTGGATCCACCCACAAAACAATTTCCCTAAAAGTGACATCACTAGGGGGCTAGATCTTCACGACTCTTCACGACTTACATTATCCCGCACCGTCTTTTCGGTCAGATGCTTACACCCAGTCTCGGGGGGGGGGGGGGTGGGGCGGATAGTAACTCCACCTCTAAAATCCAAACTAAGCATCACACGAAAACGAGAGGTTCATCGGAAAGCGCTCGATGAGTAGGATCCCGTTCCACGCCAGAACAATTTTTCCACAAAAGTGACATCACTACGGGGGCTAGGTTTTCAAGACTTTTCACGACTTACAATATGTTTTTGGCTCTGGGGAGTTCATTTTGTGAGATATTTGAAGAAAAATAATTTGGAATCGTACATGTATTTGCCCCTCCCCCAAATAAAAATGTGAATTTTTCAAAATTTCAAAATTTTTAGTTTTGAACTTTTCTTTAATTTTCCTATTCTAATGGGTAGAGCAGACCGAGAAACGTTGCTGGAAGTCAACTTTCCCTTATAAAAATACTTACTTTAGCCAGAATTTTCTATTTGAACTGCAATATGCAAATATGCAAAAGTTATAGATAGTCAAAAAATGGTTTTAAAAAATGAAAAAGTCCTCTTGTACGCTTTGTTGCATCCCCACAAGATAAGCAAAAGCTGAAACTTGCATAACAAATATTTGCATCCGTTAAAGCGTGACGACTGGTTGAACTTTTTTGGAGGTGACCTCACTTGACCTTGACTAACTCGTTGACCCTAGATGACCTGATTTCAAAATTTTGACACGACATGCCAAGTTGATGTGGGGAAAAAGTATGCCAAATTTTGGCGCGCTTCCGCGCGCCGTTCGTTCACTATCCGCGAAAAACCTGAGGGGGGGCGGTTGGAGTCTCACCACCTCCGAGATGGGACGGGATATTTTTTTGGCTCTGGGGTTTATTTTGGGGATATTTGGGAAAATATTTGGAATCAGAAAAGGACAGCGATATCGACGAGGGCCATACATATTTTTGGCCCTACAGAATATTTTGTTTAATGTTCCTTATATCAAACTTTTGAATTTTCAAGTTTTCTTTCATTTTCCTTTTCCAATGGGTAGAGCAGACAGAGAAGCTTTGTTGGAAGTCAATTTGCCCCAAACAAAAATGCTTACTTTAGCCAGAATCTTCGATTTGAATTGCAATATGCAAATGTGCAAAAGTTATAAGTAGTAAAAAACGGTTTAAAAAAATCCTCTCATACCTTTTGTTACATCCCCAAAGATAAGCAAACGCTGAAAGTTTTATGAAAATATCTGTATCTGTTAAAGCGTGACGACTGGTTGATTTTTTTTAGGTGACCTCATTTGACTTTGACTAACTCGTTTACCCCAGATGACCTGGCTTCAAAATTTTGGAACAACATGCCAAATTGATGTGGGAAATACGCCGTTCGTTCGCTATCCGCGAAAATCCTGAGGGAGCGGTTCAAGACCCTCCCCCGAGACGGGACGGGATAAGGTCCTGTCCCTAGATACCATGCTTCTTAAAATACCATATAAATCTCCAATGTTAATCGCTACATCCTGACAGGTTATGTAGACCATGTTTTGGTCAGCATGGCGACTTCGGTAATAGGCGCTATTGGTCACGTCCGTGAAGTTAGCGACTTATTCAGCGACGGATTCAGCGACGGATTCAGATTTCCTTCAAAGCCGGTGTATAGGTCAAATATAGCACGCTGAGCACGAATATGACCTTCAGTTGGCCGGCCAAGGTCAAATTCGAGGTCAAATTCAAGGTCAAAGGAAGGGGTACCGCATAACGTCCCTAATTTACCGCACGATCGTCTCTAAATTAGTGTCGGATGATAGCCAGGCCTGATGTCTAGCGTCCGTCAAGGTGACCTGACCAATGACCTTTGACCTTGGGGGTCATATTCAGGGTCAAAGTACGGGGTACCGCATAACGTCCCGAATTTACCGCACGATCGTCTCTAAATTGGTGCCAGATGATAGCCAGGCCTGATGTCTAGCGTCCGTCAAGGTGACCTGACCCATGTCCTTTGACCTTTGGGGTCAAATTCAAGGTCAAAGGACGGGGTACCGCATAACGTCCCGAATTTACCGCACGATTGTCTCTAAATTGGTGCCAGATGATACCCAGGCCTGATGTCTAGCGTCCGTCAGGGTGACCTGACCCATGACCTTTGACCTTGAGAGTCAAATTCAAGGTCAAAGGACGGGGTACCGCATAACGTCCCGAATGTACCGCACGATTGTCTCTAAATTGGTGCCAGATGATGCCAGGCCTGATGTCTTGCGTCCGTCAAGGTGACCTGACCCATGACATTTGACATTGGGGGTCAGATTCAAGGTCAAAGGGCGGGGTACCGCATAACGTCCCGAATTTACCGCACGATCGTCTCTAAATTAGTGCCAGATGATAGCCAGGCCTGATGTCTAGCGTCCGTCAAGGTGACCTGACCCATGACCTTTGACCTTGGAGGTCAAATTCAAGGTCAAAGGACGGGGTACCGCATAACGTCCCGAATTTACCGCACGATCGTCTCTAAATTGGTTCCAGATGATAGCCAGGCCTGATGTCTAGCGTCCATCAAGGTGACCTGACCCATGACCTTTGACCTTGGGAGTCAAATCCGTTAGCGACTTATTCAGCGACGGATTCAGCGACGGATTCAGATTTCCTTCAAAACTGGTGTATATGTCAAATATAGCACGCTGAGCACGAATATGACCTTCATTTGGCCGGTCAAGGTCAAATTCGAGGTCAAATTCAAGGTCAAAGGAAGGGGTACCGCATAACATCCCGAATTTACCGCACGATTGTCTCTAAATTGGTGCCAGATGATAGCCAGGCCTGATGTCTAGCGTCCGTCAAGGTAACCTGACCCATGACCTTTGACCTTGGGAGTCAAATTCAAGGTCAAAGGACGGGGTACCGCATAACGTCCCGAATTTACCGCACGATCGTCTCTAAATTAGTGTCGGATGATAGCCAGGCCTGATGTCTAGCGTCCGTCAAGGTGATCTGACCAATGACCTTTGACCTTGGGGGTCATATTCAGGGTCAAAGTACGGGGTACCGCATAACGTCCCGAATTTACCGCACGATCGTCTCTAAATTGATGCCAGATGATAGCCAGGCCTGATGTCTAGCGTCCGTCAAGGTGACCTGACCCATGTCCTTTGACCTTTGGGGTCAAATCCAAGGTCAAAGGACGGGGTGCCGCATAACGTCCCGAATTTACCGCACGATCGTCTCTAAATTAGTGCCAGATGATAGCCAGACCTGATGTCTAGCGTCCGTCAAGGTGATCTGACCCATGACCTTTGACCTTGGGGGTCAAATTCAAGGTCAAAGGACGGGGTACCGCATAACGTCCCGAATTTACCGCACGATTGTCTCTAAATTGGTGCCAGATGATGCCAGGCCTGATGTCTTGCGTCCGTCAAGGTGACCTGACCCATGACATTTGACATTGGGGGTCAAATTCAAGGTCAAAGGACGGGGTACCACATAACGTCCCGAATTTACCGCACGATCGTCTCTAAATTAGTGCCAGATGATAGCCAGGCCTGATGTCTAGCGTCCGTCAAGGTGACCTGACCCATGACCTTTGACCTTGGGGGTCAAATTCAAGGTCAAAGGACGGGGTACCGCATAACGTCCCGAATTTACCGCACGATCGTCTCTAAATTGGTGCCAGATGATAGCCAGGCACATTCGGAGAGATGTGGTCGGAATCTGGTAAATCATCACTGAATGCGCCGAAATCAACAATCGGAGAGAAGCGCTCGGGATCTGGTGGATCTTCTTTGCCGCTGGATGATCCCAAAGACACATCCGGCGAGACGTTTTCGGTATCTGGTGGGTCTTCTTTGTCGCTGGACGATCCAAACGGCATATTCAGATTGACGTGGTCGGAATCTGGTGAATCTTCTTTCTCGCTGGACGATCCTAACGACATATTCCGAGAGAAGTGGTCAGAATCTGGCGGGTCTTCCCTGTCGCTGGACGATCCCAACGACATATTCGGATAAACGTGGTCGGGATCTGGTGGATCTTTGTCGCTGGATGAACTCATCAGCACATCCGGAGAGACGTGGTCGGAATCTGGTGTAACTTCTTTGTCGCTGGACGACCCCAACGACACATAGAGAGGGGTATGGCCGGCATCTGGTAGATGAGTGATACGTTGCCCTCGAACAAAGTGATGCTGTGCTGTTAGGAGTTCGTTGGCGAAATCTGTGTTCGTGGTAAACTCGCGGAGCGCGCGACGAGCGAAGTTGTGCACGATTCTCCGTTGCTTCCCTCCCCGGAACGGGAATGTGTCGCAGAGCAATGTCTTCCAAAATGATAAGGATGAAGGTTGATGAAGTCTCAGCGACCGCCTCAGGCAGGATAGGTAGGTCTGGAACGAGAAAGGAAAACGAGTAGGTATCAATATTTAATAGTGTAATAGTAATAGTGTATCAATATTTAATAGTAATAGTGTTTAATCGTATTTTCTCTGACAGATCGACCAAGCCATAACATCCTACATCTTAGATTTCAATGAAACTTTGTCTAAGGGGTTATCTGGAGCGTAGACTCATGCTGTAGTGGCACAAATTCGGTACAGGCAACGGTTTCCGACTTATTGCCTGAGGAAATGTTCGGAGTTGCCTCAAAACACAAATCTTAACACGGCAATGTCTCCGAGATGGAATTTGCGAACCCATATATACCATATATCATACAAACCCATATACCATTCGAATGCTCATGAGCCATAGATTGGTGCTATAATTATCAAAATCACAATTTTGAGAATTCGATTGAAAAAGCAAAGTGGCAAAAAATATCACAATATGACCAGTATACAAAATATTTTATTTGTATTTTTTGCCCATAATAATCTTCCATGCACTGGCTTCCGATGGGGGAATTCATAAAAATGCATTATTTTGCTATTTTTCAATGTGTTATACACTCTACTCTACTACTCTCTACTCTACTACACTCCACTCTACTACACTCTCTACTCTACTACACTCTCTACTACACTCCACTACACAGTACTCTACTACTATATTCTACGATACTCTACTCTACTACACTGCACTCTACTACACTCCACTACACACTACTCTACTACACTCTACTCAACTACATTCTACTATACTATACTCTACTCTACTACACTCTACTCAACTACACTCTACTCCAAATCATGTACAAATAGAGAAATAACACATTTTAAATAATGTTCCAGTTTGTAAACTTTAAGTTAAACAAACTCTTTAGCCATGTTTCGGTCACGCAAAAAAAACTGACCATTTTATCCATGATCTGAAAAATATGTTTATCAAATCATCTAATTTATTTTTGATCGATCTGACATTAAGATGTAGAACCGTGAAATCCTAAATAGTGTCTATAGACAATGGTAGACCATAATAACAACATACATTCGTTATTTTCACCAAGGCTGACTCGATATCATCATTTTCATGGAATGTAAAGGCACATGGAAGTAGGTGAATTTAATCGCGTTAGAGGTGGTTCAGTCTAATTGGACAAGGATGATATCAGCGCCCGGACGTGCATGCATTACGAGCAACATAATTTGCCAATTACAAACCTTCACAAATGTGTGTCTGTCACCAATCCGTGACTGGAAGAAGTTCACAGTGATCGGTATGGCGCTGTCCAGATCACAACTCCATTCCTCCATCATGCCGCAGTGAGCACCTGAAATGACAATGCTAGATTTACTATTAAAGCGAAAACCATAAAACGTACAAATGTACCGCGCAAAATTTTCAGCACCAGCACCCAGCCCGCCGAGAGCATTGCAAACACCTCAATGGTAGCAATGCAAAAACCTACAGCGGAAAATGAAGCGCAGCAATCGGCACTATATGAAGTCAACTTACGTTCGTTGGCGTAATTTTCTCTTTATTAAACTACAACTAAGACCACTGCCCACGACAGCCAGGCACGCTACCTCCCCAATGTAGGCATTTTCGGTTTGTCTTACTGGGTTTTTGGCTCCAAGACAATTTATTATCCTGGATTATGACTGGAGAAAATAAATATTTTTATTCCCAGGAAAAAAACGAACCCCTCATTAGGAATGCCTCACCAGGAGGCATAGTTGTTATTTCACATGGAGTAGTCCTTGTTCAAATCAATTACCTCAAAACGTGTTCTGAAATGCCTTTATGTGAGAATCAGATACAATGAATTGTCAACACATATATGATACAATGAATCATATATTGAAAACGTGTGCATTTAGTCTCCAAACTATTCCCACAATTTCTGGCACATATTCCTCCAATTTGCTTTGGAGTACAGCGGGTAAGCTAACTTATTGTGCATTTTTTGATAAAAGCACCAATTTTGGCACAGAGGTAGACCGATATATTATGAGCAAATTTGGATGTGGAGCCATCACCCAACTGTCCCCTGGACAGGGGGGGGTTGATCGCCCCCCCCTCGAACTCAGCCGTTGTGCAAGTTACGATATATATAAAAACGTATACTGTTGGATAGCTCGTGGAAATACATGACGAAATTACTTCACTCATTTTTTTGGCTCTGAGCAATATTAAAGTCACCATAGGTGTGATTGCAAAGCCGGTGAGAAAAGCTAACTCTGTATTACCTCCAGAGCGTGAGCCAGCCCATCGCAGACTTCCCCCGGCTCCCGCCGGAACCCGCGGGCGTGGCGGCCGCTCATTGGGCCACGTGGCCGTCAGCTGAGCGTCCCGGAGCCCCGCCCTCGATTGCGCCACCCTACCCTTGTGAAGGTCATGCGGCGCCGCCGACGTCACGCCCCTGCCCGAGCGGCGGTCGTGACTCACATGTCATCACACCACAATAGGTAAAGAAGGTCAAATGGGCTACTACGGGATTGGGAGGTTTTTGGCGAATAACGTTTGAGTAAATACAGATAGAGCAATGAAACCAGCTCCCTTATGATTGCCTCGTTGAGACGCTTCGAATGACATCACATGACCTAGTTAGGTCAACATTTGACCTTAACCTCAGGTCAAGGTCAAATGACCAAACAAAATGATGTAGTGATAAAATACTGGGCTTACTCCACTGGAAAATAATATTATGGCTCGGACCGCTTTCGGTTATATTGTAACATCCGTCATCGGCGAGTTCGTATCATGAGCAGAGCATATGGCAAAATGGAGCTGGGTCAAGTGGGGTCAAGTGCAAATCTTAAGTGGAGTAAGCCCAGTATTTTATCACTACATCATACTCTCCACATATAATGTCGTCATATAATGGTCACCTTGACGGACGCTAGACATCAGGCCTGGCTATCATCTGGCACCAATTTAGAGACAATCGTGCGGTCAATTCGGGACGTTATGCGGTACCCCGTCCTTTGACCTTGAATTTGACCCCCAAGGTCAAAGGTCATGGGTCCGATCACCTTGACAGACGCAAGACATCAGGCCTGGCATCATCTGGCACCAATTTAGAGACAATCGTGCGGTAAATTCGGGACGTTATGCGGTACCCCGTCCTTTGACCTTGAATTTGACTCCCAAGGTCAAAGGTCATGGGTCAGGTCACCATGACGGACGCTAGACATCAGGCCTGGCTATCATCTGGCACCAATTTAGAGACAATCGTGCGGTAAATTCGGGACGTTATGCGGTACCCCTTCCTTTGACCTTGAATTTGACCTCGAATTTGATCTTGACCGGCCAAATGAAGGTCATATTCGTGCTCAGGGTGCTATATTTGACATATACACCGGTTTTGAAGGAAATCTGAATCCGTCGCTGAATCCGTCGCTGAATAAGTCGCTAACGAGTTTGACCTCCAAGGTCAAAGGTCATGGGTCAGGTCACCTTGACGGACGCTAGACATCAGGCCTGGCTATCATCTGGCACCAATTTAGAGACGATCGTGCGGTAAATTCGGGACGTTATGCGGTACCCCGTATTTTTGACCCTGAATATGACTCCCAAGGTCAAAGGTCATTGGTCAGGTCACCTTGACGGACGCTAGACATCAGGCCTGGCTATCATCTGACACTAATTTAGAGACGATCGTGCGGTAAATTCTGGACGTTATGCGGTACCCCGTCCTTTGACCTTGAATTTGACTCCCAAGGTCAAAGGTCATGGGTCAGGTCACCTTGACGGACGCTAGACATCAGGCCTGGCTATCATCTGGCACCAATTTAGAGACAATCGTGCGGTAAATTCGGGACGTTATGCGGTACCCCTTCCTTTGACCTTGAATTTGACCTCGAATTTGACCTTGACCGGCCAAATGAAGGTCATATTCGTGCTCAGCGTGCTATATTTGACCTATACACCGGTTTTGAAGGAAATCTGAATCCGTCGCTGAATCCGTCGCTGTCGCTAACTTCACGGACGCCTATTGGTCCAATGTATAATCTCTGCCATCGTCTAATGAAGCAGGACCTCGGGTAGCATGTTAGCTGGGTGGGCAAGTGTCCTGCCAGTAGAACGAGCTTGAACCCAGTCAGTTGAGTGCATACACTCAGCTAAAAGCAATAAAATAATAAAGAAGCTGGAAGACGAAGGTGTCTGTGTGATCTTCACAATATGCAGATAATTATCAGCTATATATGCTCTACTGAGATAAAAGTATCTTTTTAGCCAGTTAGGTGTTTTGAGAACGTAAGTGTCCTCCTGGATCAACCCGTGCTATCATCTCGGGACATTTCAAATCTGAGATGGAACCTCGCTAGTTCACTTTAGCTCTTAGAGGTTTTGTTCTAGCGCCAAGGGCACTTCCAAATCAAATGATCATCCTAGCCCCATCTGACCATCAGGCACCCCGTTAACTCCCCAGCTGTTGGAAGTCCACTCCAGTTGAGATTGCTCCTTCCAGCTGGCATAGGCATTCCACAGGGACACGGGGTACATGAAGCAGCACCCCTGGACAGAAGTGTTCTTTGATGTATTTTGTTACTTATGAAAGCGGTTTCTGTTTCATGATATGTTTTTCGTCAACCCACCCCTTCAGAAACTTCTGGCTGCGCCACTGCTAAATTCTGCCACTCATAAAGACATAAAGACGTAAAAGATTAGTGCAACTATGAGCCACAAGGGCCCTTCTCGGTTGCACTCTGTACACTGAACCAGTTGCCCACCAAATCTGTCAATCAGCCCTCCCTGTAATACTGAAAAGCAAGCCCTCCATTCTTGTAATGATTGTCTATGCTGTTTTTAAAGATGTTCAATGTGCTGCTACTGACGATTTTTTCTGGCAGCTGGTTCCAGTGTTCCACTACCCTGTTGGTGAAGAAAGTTTGCCTTAACCTTGTTCTGCTGTGGTTAACTTTAATTTTGAATTTATGACCTCTAATTGCATCATTTCTGTTAAATTCAAACATTTCCCCAAGGTACCCCCTCTCCAGACCATTGACAAATTTAAAGGCCTCGATGAGATCTCCTCTCAGCCTTCTATATCTAAGTGAAAACATATTCAATTTCTTCAATCTTTCCTCATATGCCAGGTTGCTTATGCCATTAACCATTTTTGTAGCCCTCTTTTGTACTCTCTCTAAAAGCCAACAATCTTTTTCATAGCTAGGAGACCAAGCTTGGATGCAGTATTCCAAATGTGGCCTGACGTATGCACAGTAAAGCTTCCTGATCACTTCCTCACTTATGTATGATACATTCCTATTTATTGCCCCGAGCATTCTCAGTGCCTTCTTCCTGGCTTCCTTGGTCTGTTCTGATGCCCCCAGTTTTGTGTTTAGAATAACACCTAAATCCTTCTCCTGTTGAGTCACTGATAGCACTTCGCCACCCATCAAGTATGGAACCTTCATATGCTGCTTACCTACATGCATGATTTTGCACTTATCAAGGCTAAATTTCATTTGCCATTCTTCGGACCACTTCACAAGTTCGTCTAAGTCTTTTTGCGGCGAGATATGCTCATCCTGACCTGTTATTGCCCTAAAGACCTTCAAATCATCCGCAAATTTCAAACCTTTACTGCTTAGGCCACTTTCAATGTTATTTACAAATATAATGAAGAGTAATGGCCCTAGTACTGACCCCTGGGGGACTCCACTAAGAACATTTTGCCATGATGACTTTGTACCATTTAGCATCACTCTTTGCTGTCTATCTGAAAGCCACAACTCTATCCATTTTAAGATGCTACCTGCAATACCATGGAACTGAAGCTGTATCATTAACCGTGTATGGGGTACCTTGTCAAAGGCCTTACTAAAGTCAAGATATGCTACATCAACCTGATTTACCTAATCAAATTGTTCTGTGGCGAAGTTCAAAAAGTCCAAGAGGTTTGTGAGACACGATCGTCCTTTTCTAAACCCATGTTGAGTATCTTGAATCAATCTGCTACCTTCCAGATAACTAACTATTCTATCCTTGATAATTGATTCGAGAACCTTGCAGACTAGGGATGTGAGACTTATTGGCCTATAGCTTTCAACTTTCCCTCTTTCTCCTTTCTTGAAAATAGGAACTACATTTGCCCTTTTCCAATGGGTTGGAATTTCATTATGTGAAACTGATGTACAAAATATTATACTAAGTGGAAATGCCAGTTCCTTTTCAGTTTCCCGCAACACCCCAGCATAAATTTCATCAGGTCCTGGTGCCTTATTTGGCTTTATTCTCCTGATATGATTGTAAACAACATCACTATCAATGAAATCAACATCATTTGTCAGATCCCATGTCACTGAACTATGGTTTACGGTCGGCAGATTGGTCATATCTTCCAATGTAAACACTGATTTGAACTGCTTGCTCAGCTCCTCAACCATCTCACTATCCTCACCCAATGTAGTCCCGTTTACTTCCAGTGGACCAATTGTGCTAGAAACTTTACTCAGCTTGTAGAAACTAAATAACTTTTTACTGTCCCCATTACAGTTTCTAGCTATATCCAGTTCTTTTGCGCGCTTTGCTGCTCTGGTTTTTTGCTTCACAGTGTCTCTAGCTTTTCGATACGCCTTTAGATTAACGACATTTGAGGGTTCTTTAAAAACTCTAAATGCAGTTTTCTTAGCCTTAATTGCTTTTATCACGTCTGGTGTAAGCCATGCTGGCTTTCCTACCCTTCTTTTGCGTCTTTGCTTTTGGGGGACATGTCTAATCTGAGTTTCCTTCAAGTAAGATTTGAACTTTTCCCACATTTCACAGGCATTTAAATTGGAGAGTTCTTCTTCCCATCTGATGGCACTTAAAGCCGCTCTCATGCCGTTGAAGTCTGCTCTGTTGAAATTTGGAACCTTTACCAAATTATCCTTGATAATTTCCACTACATGTGCCTTGAATCTAACTATGTTATGGTCACTTTTTCCCAATGTTTCGCCTACAGTCAAGTCTTGAACCAAGTCACTTAAATCCGAGAATACAAGGTCCAAGAATGAACCATGTCTGGTAGGTTCCGATACAAACTGGTGTAAGAACAGGTCCTCTTCACGGCATTTCCTAAAGATTTTCCATGATGGAGCCAACACCAGCATTTTCATAACCTTTTAGATTAAAGTCACCGAGAATAAGGCACTTCCTCTTAAAGTTTCTACTGATTTCCTCACAAATCACCTTGTCAAGCTCCAGTTGTTGAGAATGTGGCAGGGTTCCTGATCGGTAGAAAGCTCCTATCCTCAGAGTATTGCTGTTGCCTTTTCCCACAGTGACATCAAGCCAAATGGACTCCACAGACACATTTTTATCCCCACCTGCTACTTTTTGAGAACTGAATAAGCCATTCATATAGAGCATTACACCACCCCCTTTCATTGCTGGACCCCTATTGCACGAAAACATATTGTATTCCTGGATCTCATAGTCCTGTAAGTTATCTCCAAAATACCCTTTCACTGACCCATGCCTCCGTTTTTGGAGAGAGTACAAAAGAGGGCTACAAAAATGGTTAATGGCATAAGCAACCTGGCATATGAGGAAAGATTGAAGAAATTGAATATGTTTTCACTTAGATATAGAAGGGTATTTTGTAAAGGTAGGAGGGACAGGAGGTGCATCACCAGGCCTGGTGCCAAGGTGAAGGACCTGGTACCTGCGGTGGCACAGGTCACCAGTGATCACCAGTTTAACACAGTCATAGTGCATGTAGGGGTAAATAACATAGTTCATACTAGGAGCGAGGAGCTTCTGCGGGAGTACAGGGCCCTTCTGGCCACCCTGAAGGGTACCAATAGAGTGCTTGTAACAGGAATTTTGCCTAGGGCTAGAGCCTCCCCTGAGTGGAGCTCTAGGGCACTGGCAGCTAACACCAGGGTAGGAAAGCTCTGCCAGGAGCTAGGTTTTACATTTGTAGACGAGTGGAGCAGGTTTTATGCATCGTGGGACCTCTATCAGAGGGATGGCCTGCACTTTTCTGAGAAGGGGGTCCATGTGTTAGGCAAAGTATATGAGCATGTCCTTCAGGGAAACTAGGAAATGGGGTGGGGAGGGATGAAATTGCATTGCCAACTCAGGAATATTCCAATAGTGTCAGCCAAGGCAATAGAACCTCAAAGTCTGCAAATAGGGACAGCAGCAACTCAAGGGGACAGAGTTATAGTTCATCTAGTGATAAAAGAACTCATCAATATGAAAAAGCCAAAGGTGGTTATGGAGCATTTGTTAAGTGTATGATGTTTAATGCTCAGAGTATCCGTTCCAAATTTGATGAGTTCAAGTGTTATGTTGCTGAGGAGGAACCAAATTTTGTTTGCATTACGGAGGCATGGGTCAGTGAAGGATATTTTGGAGATAACTTACAGGACTATGAGATCCAGGGATACAATATGTTTTCGTGCAATAGGGGTCCAGCAATGAAAGGGGGTGGTGTAATGCTCTATGTGAATAGCTTATTCAGTTCTCAAAAAGTAGCAGGTGGGGATAAAAATGTGTCTGTGGAGTTCATTTGGCTTGATGTCACTGTGGGAAAAGGCAACAGCAATACTCTTAGGATAGGAGCTTTCTACCGATCAGGAACCCTGCCACATTCTCAGCAACTGGAGCTTGACAAGGTGATTTGTGAGGAAATCAGTAGAAACTTTAAGAGGAAGTGCCTTATTCTCGGTGACTTTAATCTAAAAGGTTATGAAAATGCTGGTGTTGGCTCCCCATCATGCAAAATGTTCAGGAAATGCCTTGAAGAGGACCTGTTCTTACACCAGTTTGTATCGGAACCTACCAGGCATGGTTCATTCTTGGACCTTGTATTCTCGGATTTAAGTGACTTGGTTCAAGGCTTGACTGTAGGCGAAACTCTGGGAAAAAGTGACCATAACATAGTTAGATTCAAGGCACATGTAGGGGAAGTTATCAAGGATAATTTGGTAAAGGTTCCAAATTTCAACAGAGCAGACTTTAACGGCATGAGAGCGGCTTTAAGTGCCATCAGATGGGAAGAAGAATTCTCCAATTTAAATGCCTGTGAAATGTGGGAAAAGTTCAAATCTTACTTAAAGGAAACTCAGATTAGACATGTCCCCCAAAAGCAAAGACGCAAAAGAAGGGTAGGAAAGCCAGCATGGCTTACACGAGACGTGATAAAAGCAATTAGGGCTAAGAAAACTGCATTTAGAGTTTTTAAAGAAGCCTCAAATGTCATTAATCTAAAGGCGTATCGAAAAGCTAGAGACACTGTGAAGCAAAAAACCAGAGCAGCAAAGCGAGCAAAGGAACTGGATTTAGCTAGAAACTGTAATGGGGACAGTAAAAAGTTCTTTAGTTTCTACAAGCTGAGTAAAGTTTCTAGCACAATTGGTCCACTGGAAGTAAACGGCACTACATTGGATGAGGATAGTGAGATGGTTGAGGAGCTGAGCAAGCAGTTCAAATCAGTGTTTACATTGGAAGATATGACCAATCTGCCGACCGTACACCATAGTTCAGTTACATGGGATCTGACAAATGATGTTGATTTCATTGGTAGTGATGTTGTTTACAATCATATCAGGAAAATAAAGCCAAATAAGGCAGCGGGACCTGATGATATTTATGCTAGGGTGTTGCCGGAAACTGAAAAGGAACTGGCATTTCCACTTAGTATAATATTTTGTAGATCAGTTTCACATATATGAAATTCCAACCGATTGGAAAAGGGCAAATGTAGTTCCTATATTCAAGAAAGGAGAAAGAGAGAAAGTTGAAAACTATAGGCCAGTAAGTCTCACATCCCTAGTGTGCAAGGTACTCGAATCAATTATCAAGGATAGAATAGTTAGTTATCTGGAAGGTAGCAGATTGATTCAAGATACTCAACATGGGTTTAGAAAAGGACGATCGTGTCTCACAAACCTCTTGGACTTTTTGAACTTCGCCACAGAACAATTTGATCAGGGAAATCAGGTTGATGTAGCATATCTTGACTTTAGTAAAGCCTTTGACAAGGTACCCCATAAACGGTTAATGCTACAGCTTCAGTCCCATGGTATTGCAGGTAGCATCTTAAAATGGATAGAGTTGTGGCTTTCAGATAGACAGCAAAGAGTGATGCTAAATGGTACAAAGTCATCATGGCAAAATGTTCTTAGTGGAGTCCCCCAGGGGTCAGTACTAGGGCCATTACGGTTCATTATATTTGTAATTAACATTGAAAGTGGCCTAAGCAGTAAAGTTTTGAAATTTGCAGATGATTTGAAGGTCTTTAGGGCAATAACAGGTCAGGATGAGCATATCTCGCTGCAAAAAGACTTAGACGAACTTGTGAAGTGGTCCGAAGAATGGCAAATGAAATTTAGCTTTGATAAGTGCAAAATCATGCATGTAGGTAAGCAGCATATGAAGGCTCCATACTTGATGGGTGGCCAAGTGCTATCAGTGACTCAACAGGAGAAGGATTTAGGTGTTATTCTAAACACAAAACTGGGGGCATCAGAACAGACCAAGGAAACCAGGAAGAAGGCACTGAGAATGCTCGGGGCAATAAATAGAAATGTATCATACAGAAGTGAGGAAGTGATCAGGAAGCTTTACTGTGCATACGTTAGGCCACATTTGGAATACTGCATCCAAGCTTGGTCTCCTAGCTATGAAAAAGATTGTTGGCTTTTAGAGAGAGTACAAAAGAGGGCTACAAAAATGGTTAATGGCATAAGCAACCTGGCATATGAGGAAAGATTGAAGAAATTGAATATGTTTTCACTTAGATATAGAAGGCTGAGAGGAGATCTCATCGAGGCCTTTAAATTTGTCAATGGTCTGGAGAGGGGATACCTTGGGGAAATGTTTGAATTTAACAGAAATGATGCAATTAGAGGTCATAAATTCAAAATCAAAGTTAACCACAGCAGAACAAGGTTAAGGCAAACTTTCTTCACCAACAGGGTAGTGGAACACTGGAACCAGCTGCCAGAAAACATCGTCAGTAGCAGCACATTGAACATCTTTAAAAACAGCACAGACAATCATTATAAGAATATAGGGCTTGCTTTTCAGTATTACAGGGAGGGCTGATTAACAGTTTTGGTGTGCAACTGGTTCAGTGTACAGAGTGCAACCAAGAAGGGCCCTTGTGGCTCATAGTTGCACTAATCTTTTATGTCTTTATGTAATGCAAACAAAATCTGGTTCCTCCTCAGCAACATAACACTTGAACTCATCAAATTTGGAACGGATACTCTGAGCATTAAACATCATGCATTTAACAAATGTTCCATAACCACCTTTGGCTTTTTCATATTGAGGAGTTCTTTTATCACTAGATGAACTATAACTCTGTCCCCTTGAGTTGCTGCTGTCCCTATTTGCTGACTTTGAGGTTCTATTGCCTTGGCTGACACTATTGGAATATTCCTGAGTTGGCAATGCAATTTCATCCCTCCCCACCCCATTTCCTAGTTTCCCTGAAGGCCATGTTCGTATACTTTGCTTAACACATGGACCCCCTTCTCAGAAAAGTGCAGGCCATCCCTCTGATAGAGGTCCCACAATGCATAAAACCTGCTCCACTCGTCTACAAATGTAAAACCTAGCTCATGGCAGAGCTTTCCTACCCTGGCGTTAGCTGCCAGTGCCCTAGAGCCCCACTCAGGGGAGGCTCTAGCCCTAGGCAAAATTGCTGTTACAATGACTCTATTGGTACTCTTCAGGGTGGCCAGAAGGGCCCTGTACTCCCGCAGAAGCTCCTCGCTCCTAGTATGACCTATGTTATTTACCCCTACATGCACTATGACTGTGTTAAACTGGTGATCACTGGTGACCTGTGCCACCGCAGGTACCAGGTCCTTCACCTTGGCACCAGGCCTGGTGATGCACCTCCTGTCCCTCCTACCTTTACAAAATACCCGCTCTAAAGGTCGCACACGAGTCTCCTATGACCAGCACTGACTCCTTACTACTACTATCCAGGGGGCAGTCATCCAATGCCTGGAACATATTTGTTGTTAATATGCTTGCCCGCTGGGCCGGTCGGCTAGACTTCCTCCCGCTCCTACCACCTGCCATCTGCCACTCACTGACCCTTTCTTTAGGTTCGCGACTCCAAATCCTCCACCCCCTGACCTCATGCCACTTCCCCTCCTGTGACCTACCAGAACTACCCCTCCTCTGTTCACTATTAACACTCCCCTCTTGAGAGATCCCAGCCACCTCCACAGTAGGGGAAGCCTCAGCTACGTGGTGGCCTGCGACCACCTGGGCATATGATGTCCCTGCTACGGAGTGACCCCCTGACCCCACTCAAACTTAGCATGAGTATTACTGGACAAACCTGGACATCCTCAAAATCCCCCCCGAAACAAATTATAGGTACACCATTGGTCTTCAGTGTAAGCATGCTTACTGCATGCAAGGGAGCGCCAGGTCTCCTCTACTTCTACGGCAGCGGTCAAGGCGGAATAATCGGCCATAGCACATCCTACATCTGGATCCGCTCATGGGGTCCTTAACCACTGAAATTGCCTATTCGTAAAACCAGTGACTCAGCTTAGAAATCGCCGACATGTAATTTAATTCAGGGAGCTTCCACTTCAATATCCCGCTTTCACAAGCCATATGCGTGAACACGGCCCATGCTGCGAGCAACCGACGTTCTACTCACATGAGTCGCCGCTCTGGCGGATGCGCCTGGAAGCTTCCGCGCGAGGTCCCCCATTGGTAGCTCCGAGCATTATAGGTTCTGAAGCATTATAGGCTTTGAGCTTTAGCGGTTTTGAAGCATTAGCTGTTTCGATAGTTATGCTTTCGGAATATTAATTGAAATGAAGCATCATAGGAATTGAGTATTATAGGTTTCGAAGCATTATAGGTTTTGAGCATTATACGTTTTCAAAACTCCCACAGTGAAGTAGTATTAGAGGCTTTGAAGCATTACAGGATTTGAGTATTATATGTTCTGAACAACTATACGTACCAAGCATTATGTGGTTTGAGGCATTATACGTTTTGAGCATTATAGGTATTGAACATTCCCACAAGACGACTATTTACTCTCTGAAGCATTATGTGTTTTGAGTATTATAGATTCTGGAGCATTATAGGTTTTGAGTATTAGAGGTTCTGATATAGACCCGCAGTAGGCAGCATCGGGCTGCACACGGCACAAAGTCGAGAGCGACGGACGTGTGCACAATATATGTGTTGTCACACGGCATAAATCTGATCGAGGTTAGTACTGCGAGCGGCTTGGAGGCGTGAGCGCGGGAGTTGCGGCATTGGTTTCGCTTGCCGCGCTGAAAGATCCTGAGAGCTGTGTTCCCTCGAAGATGCCCCTTTCTCTGTCGTATCCAATGCGCCGACATGCCATGTCACGTGAATACGGCGTGACATCAACAGCTAATGTAGGTAGGTGGAGGAAGAGTAATCTGGAGATAGGTCGCCCCTCACAATAGAAAAGTTGTTTGTTTAAGCTCACCTGTTGCCCCCGCGGCCAATCGGCGTGAAAGATTGGCTACGCTATATGAGTCGACGGTGGGTGTGTTGGAGAAATGATAACTAGAATTGCACCTGGTTGTAATAATAATAATAATGACCTTTATTTCGCACCTCTCTCGGTACATATCTGGGATACCATACAACGCACAATGCCTTAATGCATGCAGACCAGCAACACATCCAAACTGAGACAGCAACCACAGTGCCACATCTGCTCCATTCTACCCTGGGACATCCACATGGGCCTGATCAGCTCTTTCCAGTGCAATTTGTTCCAGCCATGACCTAAATGTGTGTTTGATGTCAGCTTTACTGGCCACCAATAAATCCATAGATACCAAGTTCATATTCATACCTAATTTGGGCATGATTTTGTGCAATAATACCCAACTGAGCTACATCATTCTCACACAGTGCTTTTATAATGGCATTGCTACTGTCCATGAGGATACTCACAAATAAAAGGTGTCTACTTGCCACCAGCATGTGGCATGGCAGCATTCAAAACTTTTGACACAGTTCATGATTGCGAGAGAACCTAGGAACTTTAACTAGCCTTTTCAAGCAGGAGTGATAGGCTATACAGACTTTGTGGAAAGCTCGTTTCACACCCACAGTGTTCCACAATTCACACCAGTAGAGGGGACATTATATCTTAAACAGCCTAACTAGCATGAGCTTGTCTGCATATCCCAATGTAGCACAGACCATTTTTGTGCAAATGCTTACTTTCTGGTTGTGAGGAAAAAGCACCAAAATATGGCTTTTCATAGTATAAAAAGAAGTGCTTAAAAATACATTTCCAACATAACCTAACATTACCTTGTCACATTCATAAACATTGCACTGGAATGATAAATTCCAAGAATTTACAAAACACCTTAAAGCACAAATTTGCCAAACATTGGAGATGTTCATTGCACATTTTAGATTGACATTGCTTGTACCTATCAGCTGTAGGAAGATGCACTACATAGCACAAGTAGCTCATAAGGATGTAGAAAGGTTCAGAAGCAATTAAACATTAGGTGTTAATATCCACCAAACTGTCTGAATTTGTGTGGAAAAAGCACACCTTCAGTATCCTCATTTGCACTCCAGCTAAATGGAATTTCAGCAGAAGGCTGAAATTTAGTATCATTGTGCTTTAAGATGGTAAATAGATGAGTTTTAACACACAGTTACCTCCATAAAGCAAGCAAATGAGATAGGTTTTGGCTAGGTTATATTAGTGTAGTTTTTTGTGCTGGTTTTGTTCTCTTGGATTTTCAGAAGAATTTTCTCTTTTCAGAAGAGAAAATAAATTGATTATTCTAATGGTGTCTCTCTTGATAGCAAAATTTGTAGTTTGAAGCAATTTTTGAATTCTTGAAATTTGTTTTTCACATATAATATGAATTTGGTTATTATGATGTGACCACTCATTTCCTCTAAAAATGCATGCTTTTCCCATGGCAATTCCTGGGTATGCCCTCCTGTGTACATTGTTTATTGTGTACATTGTTAATTTGTGCTTTGGAGTATTTTGTAAATTCTTCTGAAAGCTATGTTATCTAACTCCTTTATAACTACTATCTCTAACACCTTTTTTCATTATCTTGCCCACAATCTGAAAAGTAAGCACTTGTGTTAATAAGAATATGTGAAGCTTATCCATGCCCCAAGCTGCAGAAGTACTATTCATTCACAAGATAGGTTTTGCACATGTTTTACCTCTCCAAAGCAAAAGAGGTGAGGTTAAATTGGGTTGTTTTTAAGTAAGGAAAATTTTGAGGCATTTTGTCAAGTTTCCAAGGAAACTCTGAAATATAGGTCAGGTGGTATTGCAGTTCAGGACATTAACAAGGCAAGTCACATGAATGTCTGGCCTCTGTTAAGCCAAAAAGACCAGTCACAATGTCATGAAGTCATGAAGTGTAGAATGAAATCATATAGACTTAATAAGAGCCACAAAGGCCCACCCAGTTAAGTCTGTGAATGGAAGATACAATAAGGCTGGCAAAGAAGACTCACCCCAGGCATCACCACAGCTTAAATAAACCATCCACCAATGTCTCACTCAGCTTATTCTGCTGATCAACAGCCCTTTGACAAAAGGCCTGTTGTTGCTGAACTGTCCTACACCTCAACTTGTCAAAGTGAATTGATGACTCCTATATGTGACACTCTAAGCTGAAGAGCATCATTCAAATTGACCTGATATAGTCCTTTAACGATTTTGTAATTTCAATCATGTCCCCTCTTAATGTCCTATACTTGAGTGAGTACATATCTAATGCCACAAGCTTTTCTTCATATTCTACTATTCATACTATCCTTATCCATAGGCTACCTATTCCACTGATGAGTCTAGTTGCTTTGCACTGCACTATTTCTAACATATCTATATCTTCTTCTAGACATGAACTCCATGCTTGTACAGAATGTTCCAAGTGTGGTCACATGCATGCTAAGTGCAGTTTTTCTCATGACTTCCTTGCTCATATATCTGACACTTCTATTAATTAGTCCCAGCATTCTGAGCACCCTGTTCCTAGCTGAGATACATTGTTTTTTTTTCTGCTTTAAGGTCTTTTGAAACCAACACACCTCTTCAATAACATACATTTATCTCCCTTCCATTGTATATATGAAAGTCTACCTCCAGACCCCAGATGCATAGCCTTACACTTATCATAGCTGAAAAACATCTGGCATTGATCAGCCCACTTTTTAGGTCTTCCAAGTCTAGTTCAATATTACTAGAGTGATCATAGCTGTTTCCCACTCCTACTAGCTTGATGTCATCAGCAAATTTGAACACTATTTCTCAGCCCTACCTCTGTGTTATTCACAAAGGTGGTAAAGAGAAGTGGCCTTAGGACAGAGCCCTGTGGTACTCCACTAAGAATATCCTTTCAATTAGATTTGCATCCATTTAACGCGTGCTCTGGAGGGGGAAGGGGGGGGGGGGGGGGGGGCTAAATCCGCTCACCCCTCCGGTTTTTTCGCACATAACTCCAGATTTTATCGGCCGATTTACGCCATTGTTTGCGTACCTGCTTAGAAATGACCGGCGCGTTGTTTAAAGCAAGAAAAACGGACATCAGCCAAACATTTTTCGAGATAGGGGCCATTAAAATAACATAATTTGAACCACCAGACAACAAGAATTAGAACTGATGTGCTTCCGGTATATTTGCAAGAGGGAAGTGCTCTCAGCAACACCAGCGACATATTTGATGTGCATTGTTATGCTATATAGTTTCAAAGTCATGTTAGGTCACCGAGGTCAGGTCAGGTCAGGTCAAGTTCATGACAGGTTAATAGAACCATACTTGGGTCAACTGGAATGTAATAAATGCAAATGGCCATCATGCGATGGGCGTCATTGCATGTTACTCACTACACGTTCTGAAGACTGCTGTTTGTCATTGTGTACCTAAGCATTTCCATACTTTATTCATGCACTTCAGTCCTTTCTTTGCGAAGCCAATTGCGCCGAGCTGCCCAATAGAGCAGTCGGGCGGACAGCCCGATTCCGGTGACTGGAACAAGTAATGACATGGTAAAGTGCTGCTATATAGGTGACCTGAGGTCAAATTCCAGGCCTAGCATCTGTATTGCATCATTAGCAATGCCCAAAACATCATTGATGTCCATTTTGGAGCAATTAAACACAATCACAGCCATCCATAACAATGACAAGCGAAGCCACGCAAAACCAGACTATTGAAAATTTTGACCTCATTTGACCTTGAAGATATTGACCTAAGGTAATGCCATTTGCATACAATAGAGGTCACTACTGTATCCATCCACCCTGCAAATTTCGTTGCTCCAATTTTAATAGGAGCAATTTTAATCTTGGGATCTTGGGAGGGGGAATCTGCCCCCTCTAGTGCATGTCATTTTCGAGGCCCCCAGGGCGCGTGTTAACACTACCATTTGTTTCATTCCACTCAACCATGCTTCAATCCAACTTAGAGCATTTCCAACAATCCCATGTTGCTGTAGTTGATGAATTAGCCTCCCATGTGGAACTTTATCAAAAGCTTTGCTAAGGTCCAAGTACACACCATCCATCCTGCTTTGATTGTCTACTTCTTTAGTAACATTCTCCATGATCTCCAATAGGTTAGTTGAACAAGACCTTCAAGTTTAGGTTTTTGGTGAAATGCTGTACTTTTTAAAGACATTTTTGGTGTTCTATTATTTGTTTATTCTAAAATAGTGTTAGGCTAGGTTGTTTTTTATTTAAATTTTACAGTTATCTTAATTATACATTACATCACCAAAAGCCTGCTGTTTGGTATTATTTTGTTTGTAAACCAAAAATTAAGTTTTTTTTTGTGTGTAGAATTGGCGGTTGTGTCTTAATCACATTCATGAACATGGTATACAACAATATAAACATCTGATTAGACCCTAAGAATGCAAATGTCCTGAAACTATTGTAGGCATGGGTATAATTTTGACACCTAACCCTTCATTTTGACTTCCTACCTTTTTGTGTTCATGTGCAATTTTCCATGTGACACCTAGACAGAAATTTGATTTTGGGACACTTCAATGGGATATTTTATTGCCCCTCTTCACAAAACAAAGTATAATATTATTTCTTTAAAACACAGCCTAGTCTAGCCTAACCAAGCAATGCTATTATCCTTTTTGTGGGCACTGAGTGAACACGTTTTAGTTGAAGCACCCTTATACTCAAATAACTAACTAACTAATTATTATCTTCTTTGGGTTTATTGTTTATGCAGTCCACAGGTTGAATCTCTGCTTTGGTACATATTCCATAAGAGCCCAGAAATGCTGAGGTGAATTTTGAAGGTGGTAGAAATTCCATCAACTGTGTTGCAACTAGCTAGTTTGTAATTATTGAACAACTTTGGATCTTTGATCTGTTTGAACCAGCATCCCCAGATTTATGGGTGGTAGAAGCTGGCACAAATTAAGCTGAGTAGTTTAAATTAAGTTTTTTTCCCCACTGTTATCTCCAAAATTTTCTCCTTATATTTTGCCATACTTGTACACAAAAGTTATGAAAGTCATTAGCATTATGGAATGATATTTTGATGTTAAATACACTCAATATGGCCACTAAATCTTGCAATAAGACCATGCTATTTTTAAGATCATTAAATTTTCCTCATATTTTTTGTCTGTTCTACCTGGGGGAAGAGTGGTCTAAGGGTAAGTTACCTGTTACATAATTTACAGATTGTGAGTTCGAGTCTCACCTGCCCCTACTCTTCGCCCGTGGCAAACCGGCATGAAGGATTGGCGACGCTGCATGCCTCGACAGTCAACGTGTCGCAAAAACAATAACCGACCTCCCTGTTCTACCTGTATGAAAGTAATTTCTACCCTAAAACCTGCGCTGAAAATATATTTTGGAACAACCTTAAACCACCCAAATCATTCCTCTATAACATTGTCAATCTGTATCATTATGGATGAAAGTTGTATCGTTTTATGGACATCTACAGAGCTGATGCACATGCATGCATGTGCTATCATACAGATATAAAGGACTTAGAAGAGCCACAAGGGCCCATCCATGTTAAGTTTGTAGAGGGAAGATACCACAAGTCTGAACACGGAGGTGCTCAACACAACAAATACAGCATCCCAAATTCCAAATTATCTACCAACATACCACACACCAATCAATACCTTAGGTATCCAGCCCTATTCACTGAAACCAACTTAATGCCTGTGTGGATCTGGTCATGCACCAATAATTGTCAAACTCCATCCAATCTTGATTAAACCAGCCAGTACTGGGCACACCTACTAGTATAAATCTCACACCATCCACAAATGATTATAACTCAACTGCAATATTTTCCAGCTTAAGCAATTGTCCATCCTATTTGAAAATACATTCAACGAGAGACTCAACAACACCATTGGGCACCTTATTCAATTGATCAACCACCCTTTGACTGAAGATTTGTCACTTAACTGTCCTACACCTTCAACTTGTCTAACCTGAATTAATAACTCCTATGTGATACTTTGAATACAAGGACATCATTCAGATTGACCTGATCTAGCCTTTTAATACACCTGATCTAGCCCTTTAATTGACCGGATCTAATTTAATTCAAATCGTATCACCTCTTAATCTCCTATATCAGAGTGAACATAAATACTATATGTTTATACGAATATATAAATAAATATATGAATCCTTCTGGCCACCCTGAAGAATAGCAATAGGAGAGCCATTGTAACTGCAGTTTTGCCTAGGGCCTCCCCTGAGTGGAGCTCTAGGGCACAGTGAACTAGGGCATGATCCATATTGTATGGATCATGGGACCTCTGTCAGGGATGAGCCAAGGCAATATAACCCCAAAGTCAGCAACTGGGGATAGGAGTAGTTCAAAGAGTCATCGTAGTTCATCCAGTGATGAAAGAGCTCCTCAGCATAAAAAGCCACAGGTGGTTATGGAACATGTGTTAAGTGTATGATGCTTAATGCTCAGAGTATTCAATCCAAATTTGATGAGTTCAAGTGTAATGTTGCTGAGGAAGAACCAGATTTTGTTTGCATTATGGAGGCATGGGTCAGTGAGGGGTATTTTGGGGATAACTTGCAGGACTATGAGATCCTGGGATGCAATATGTTTTCGTGCAATAGGGGTCCAGCAGTGAAAGGGGGTGGTGTAATGCTCTATGTGAATAGCTTATTCAGTTCTCAAAAAGTAGCAGATGGATTACAAATGTGTCTGTGGAGTCGATTTGGCTTGATGTCGCTGCGGAAAAAGGCAACAGCAATAAACTGAGTATAGGAACTTTGTACCGACCAGGAACCCTGTCACATTGCCAACAACTGGAGCTTGATAAGGTGATTTGTGAGGAACTAAATATAAATTGTCAGAGGAAGTGCCTTATTCTTGGTGACTACTTTAATCTAAAAGGATATGAAAATGTTGGTGTTGGCTCCCCATCATGCAAAATATTTAGGGAATGCCTTGAGGACCTGTTCTTACACCAGTTTGTGATGGAACCTACCAGGCATGGCTCATTCTTGGACCTTGCATTCTCTGATTTAAGCGACTTAGTTCAAGACTTGAATCTAGGAGAAACTCTGGGAAGCAGTGACCATAATATAGTTAGATTCAAGGCACATGTAGTGTGAATTATTAAGTATAATTTGATAGAGGTTCCTAATTTCAACAGAGCAGACTTTGACTGCATGAGAGCGGCTTTAAGTGCCATAAGATGAGAAGAAGAATTCTACAATTTAAATTCCTGTTAAATGTGGGAAAATTTGAAATCTTACCTGAAGAAAATTCAGATTAGACATGTTCCCCGAAAGCAAAGGCGCAAAAGAAGGGTAGCATGGCTTACACCAGACTTGATAAAAGTAATTAATGCAAAGAAAGCTGCATTTAGAGTGTTTAAGGAAGCTTCAAATATCGTAAATCTAAGGTCGTATCGAAAAGTTTGAGACACTGAAGCAAAAAAAAACAGAGCAGCAAAGCGAGCAAAAGGATTGGATTTTGCTTTGAACTGTAATGGGGACAGCAAAACATTCTTTAGTTTCTACAGGCTGAATAAAGTTTCTCGCACAATTGGTCCACTGGAAGTAAATGGGACCATATGGGGTGAGGATAGTGAGATGGTTGAGGAGTTGAGCGAGCAGTTTAAATCAGTATTTACGGTGGAAGATGACTAATCTGCCAACCGTACACCACAGTTAAGTGACATGCGATCTGATAAATGATGTTGGCTTCAGTGATGTTGTTTTCAATCATATCAGGAAAATATAGCCAAACAAGGCAGCAGGACCTGATGAAAATTATGCTAGATTATTGCGGGAGGCTTAAAAGAAACTGGCATTTCCACTTAATACAATATTTTGTAGCTCAGTTTCACAAGATGAAATTCCAACAGATTGGAAATGGGCAAACGTAGTTCCAATTTTCAAGAAAGGAGAAAGAGGGAGAGTTGAAAACTATAGTCTAGTAATTATCGCATCCCTAGTCTGCAAGGTACTCGAATCAATTATCAAGGATATAATAAATTGTTATCTGGAAGGAAATAGATTGATGCAAGATACTCAACATGGGTTTAGAAAGGGGCGATCGTGTTTCACAAAGCTCTTGGACTTTTTGAACTTCGCTACAGAACAATTTGATCAGGGAAGTCAGGTTGATGTAGCATATCTTGACTTTCGTATGGTCTTGTCTCAGGGAAATGTTGGAATTTAACAGAAATGATGCAATTAGAGATCATCAATTCAAAATTAAAGTTAACCACAGCAGGACAAGGCTGAGACAATCTTTCTTCACCAACAGGGTAATAGAACACTGGAACCAGCTGCCAGAAACCATTGTCAGTAGCAGCACATTGAACATATTTAAAAACAGCGTAGACAATCATTACAAGAATAGA
This sequence comes from Imbricaverruca yamaguchii, assembly GCA_034440575.1. Lineage (NCBI taxonomy): Eukaryota > Metazoa > Arthropoda > Thecostraca > Neoverrucidae > Imbricaverruca > Imbricaverruca yamaguchii. Next base: position 2,977,941 of record JAOTOL010001649.1, on the reverse strand, counting down.
CGGCTTGCTTTTTAGTAGTCCAGGGAGGGCTGATCGACGGATTTGGTGGGCAACTGGTTGACTGTCCAGAGTGCAACCAAGAAGGGCCCTTGTGAGTTGCACTGATCTTTTATGTCTGTCATTATGAATAGGAAGCTTTTTGGCATGCTTTTGCCCTCTGAATGTCTGATAACCCACAGTTTTCCTTCAACCAAAAAAGTTGATGCACAGAACGCAAATTTTACTGCTGAAGTAGGGCCGAACATAAGGAATCTATTCACATTATCAACAATACAAATTCATGTGGCTACCAAGCAGGGTGGGAAACTTGCTTTCCAGGTTTGGAGTCGGAGTGCAAACAGATTTCTTCTGGAGTACATTTTCATGGATATATTATTTTTAATGCATGAAATCTATTTGCCGGTAACCGACGAGAAAATCATATGTACTTAGTCGGTGTCTACGTAATATGCATAAGTAATACACATCATCATTTTTGGTCACATCAAAGCATAGAAACAAAGAAGTGGGCAATGGATGGTACCGCAAGACAGGGAGTTGTGATCAGCTCAGCTTTGTTTCTCATAACTCACAGGAGCAATGCGCCTTCCTTTCACTGTTGGTGTCAGTACAATGCTAGGCAAAAAAAAAACACAAATAATTCACACTTCACCTTCAGCTCAGAGCGCACACCTACCTACATACGCAGCCAATTCCCCGCGCGATACAGACCCAACACCACTACCTCACACGCAGTCGGAAGCGACGGCGGCGCGCAAAGGATCAGTCAAGCTCTTGTGTTTGGAGCATGGCACTGTTAAGAGTTCAAAACATGTGTTCAAAGTTGCTAATTGTTTTGACGTAATTTAAAAAATACCTTGCATTGATTGGTTGAAAGACAGTTTTCATAACAGAAAATGCTAACGCAGCAAATTCCGATTGGCGGCCTCCGGCACTCCGGAAGCGACTCTTAAAACGGTCAGTTTTTCCCACTATAGGGTGGCTCTAAAGCAGGTTTCTGGAGACGCACCGGCCGAATGTGTAGCGACCGGAGGCCATTATATTCAGTGCGCAGGCGCGAAGTTTGGCGCGTTGTCGTCGGATTGTGATGTGTTGTGGTGTGTGTTCTTGTGTTGTCTGTGTGCTTGATGGTACAAAAAGCGGCTAGTTTATTTGGTAATGGTATGTAGAATAACATGTTTGGCCATGTTTTTTCAATCTTATATTAGTTTTTTTGTGTTTTTTTTTTGTTCCTTCTGCATGTTTGTGTCGGACCACATGTGGAGCCTATTCTATCTAGTATGAATCCGGAGTGCAAGAATGTTTTAAGAGATGAAATCTCTTAAGAAGTGCCTTAATTCCCACCCTCCTACCAAGAGTATGGGTAGCACCAATGTCAGATACATGCACACAAGAGTCCATTTTCGTGTTTCATACCTTGGGCAGTGGTATCACTACAGAAAATCATCCTGTTGCCATAATCCATTCCATCCAATCATTTTACAGTTGATCAGGCATGGACATTTCGACAGAGCGTGCTACATGTACTGCACCCAAGATATTTATTTGTGTATTTATTAATCACATCACCAATGGAAAACTTTCACACTTACAGTCTTACGACATGTGAATGAACCCTGCCAGGCTGATCTAATAGTATGTAAATTAATCATTAAAAACATTCATGGAATCATGTCATGTCCAAGAAGTGATTATGAGAGTGACAGAGCATGCAATATAGGCAATAACTAGGTGTAATGGCAAGGGCATGTGCAAAGCCCTGTCTAGCCTGGTAAAGGTAATGTACTATGAGCTAGCTCAACGGAAAGTTCAAGTCGCCACAAAACTGCCTGTAAGATCGCAATTCACAATGAAAATGACGACGTGTCGTCTACGTTCAAACCGTATATTTATAGCTATCCTGTTATGAAACAATCCATGCAACAAATCCAGCCCTCCCCATACAAAAAAAAAAATCATTTGAGCATGAGATCCTGCAAAAGAGGCCCAGCTCTATATCATGCTGATCCAAACCCTCAGGATCGGCAAGATGTTTTCGAGTGCGAATCGATTGAGCCACCGCGCGGAGGGAGGAACAAGAAGAGTCGCTTGTATCCCTGGAAGTATCCTTCATAAACAGAAAGTCGAAATAGGTGCCATGAGGTCGAAGAAGGCATTCGAAGGTGCTTCAATAACGAGCTTCATAAAGGCGAAGTAGAATTTCCAAAATCAGTATGAGACGGAGGAAAAATTAGGAATTTGTGTTGAGCTTGGTGGACGCGCTATATGGAAACTTCCTGCACACATCTAAATGGCACGGGAATGTTGAAAATATATTTGACATTGGCGTAATACGCAGGCATTATGGTACAAGAGCTGAAATGATAATTTTCCAGGCCAATTCGAAATATTATGAGTAAGCCCAGTACCCTGTTTGCCCTATGAACTACGTCCTAAATATGCGAAGAGAAGGCTAATTTTGCGTCCAAGACAACTAGATCTCGAATCTGTGCAACTATTTCCAGTTTGGCCCGAATCATGCAATCCATTTCGACTGGGTCATGCCTATAATTAATCGCGTAGACTATTAGCATCTTTGTGGGTTCAATTGTAATTTTCACATGAAAGACGACACCGCAAGACGGTTCAGGTCATCTTGCAGGAAGTATCCGCCAAGCGAGTCGACAATTTTGACGTCATCTGCATAAAGAAGACACCGATGCAGTACATTGGTGCCCACTCTGTAGTGAAGAGGGTGAACAGCAATGAGGTAAAATGTACTCTTTCCTGGACCTCGGAGTTTGAGATTGCGAGTCCGATGTTTCCTATGCACGATGATCCTCTGTAATATGTCGGGAGTGATATAAGACAAGCCAGTTTAAAGCTGCATTTTCTTTTGTATGTGAAGGATTCAACGAAAGTTTATGGATTGAGAGAGACAGAGAGAAAGACAGAGAGAGAGAGAGAGAGAGAGAGAGAGACAGAGACAGAGCAATTAACCCTGAAATGCGGTCGAGTAGTTTATATAGATTGCATCCGTCTGATATCTCAACGGAAGGGCCTCCTGTACTGTGCAATCCTGAAGCAAGATTTTGTTTTGCGACATAAATGCTTTGTAAGCAACCCGCTTTGTTAGCGTACGCTGATGACACTTTATGAGATAAGTTATTGCAAATGACTTTCAAACAATGCAAAGCAAAAAGGGTGATGAGACTGAAATATTAGTACTTACTTTTATGTCCCTGGCTCATTTGTAAAGATATATATTGTGTTCGCTTCTTTCTATTTTCTTTCGGAAACTTACCTGTTTCGGCCAACATGTCCAAAATGGCAAGTATTGGCGCGGTACGTTCTTCACTGCACTCCACGATTATGCAGGCACTGAATGCGGTGAGGAAGCTGTTTTTTTTTGTGTGGGGTGAGGGGGGTGTCGCTGTTACCTGCTGCCCAACCGCTGTTGCCATTGCGGACTCAGAAGTGTCAGGCTATGGTAGAGGGTCTAATCTGAACGCAAGTACAGCCGTGAGCTCCTCAACGGTGTATTTCGTAAATTTGACGGCGAAGGCATCATCCAGTACTGTTTTGCGCTCCTGATCGTGGGAGACCGGTTCATTGTTGCAATTACACGGCACTGAAGTCAAACGTTTTTCTTAGAGCGCACTCGAAAAATAACCGGGCGTTTTTGGTTTATTTTGAACCAATCGGTGAGCCCACGAAGCTATTTGGAATACCTTGAGTCGAAAGCTGATTTGAAACTGGAACGCACGTTGGCAATAGTTGACTTAGTTGCTACCACAGCTGCGAAAGGCGGTCTCCGGCAATGGAAACGTAGTACACAACTGCCTATCCAACCAGGGAACGCACACGCACACGCACACGCACACGCACACGCACACGCACACGCACCACGCACCACGCACCACGCACACGCACACGCACACGCACACGCACACGCACACACACTACGCACCACGCACCACGCACCACGCACACACACTACGCACACACACTACGCACACGCACACGCACTACGCACACGCACTACGCACACGCACCACGCACACGCACCACGCACACACACTACGCACACACACTACGCACACACCACGCACACACCTGGTGGCAGACAGGCCACTGGTACGCGGAGAGTGGGTGGCGTCTCCTTGTGGTCGGTTACAGATACACAATCTACACATCAACGTGAGTGAAAACATGCGGAAAGCACAATATTCCATCTTCTTCTATGGCACAAACACCCGCTATTTTACGTCTACTAGATTAACATCGTACATAACGAGTAGCACGAGCAAAACGACGTCAAAGAGCGGACACGTCTCTGGACTCTGCCGACCGGTCCATCTCGGGGAGATTAGGGTCACCCATGGCTTACTGGCGGCCAGTTGCAGGACGGAAAGCGATGCCGTAATTTATGTTAAAGCTACATCGTCATCCGGCGGCCGGTGACGTACCGCTACCGTCACGGCGATATGTCTCAATCTTATCAGGACTTTAATGCTGACTTTCGCGCAGTGTGATCAGCCTCATTGCTCGGCTTGCCAGGGAAATGCCGTTCCCTCGGGTTGCCACAGTCCCACAGATAGGGAGCTGGGAAGCACGGAAATGTTTCCGGGGCTCACACAGTCTCCACCGTCCATCCCTCTATCCCCTTCCCAGCATCCATCCAGTGGCACGTCCTTTTGTATGTCCTTTATCCAACCCTGCAACAACAAACGCTTCTGTCATGAGCAGGTAAACCAGCTTTCCCTGGTCTATCTCCGCTCAATTGTATAGGGGTAGTCGCGCCCCTCGGCCCGTCTCCCGGCGTTCAGTCCTGGATGCTGAGACCTCCCGTCGCACGGTGTTGGTTGTGATGGGTGTGTGTGTGTGGAACACCCCTCTGTGGTGCCGATATCCCAGAGGGGCGCGCGGGTCCGCAGAGCCCCATACAGTGACATATCGCCTCCGGCCTAAGGTCTGAGCCCCGGCCCAGTAACTGGTGGCCTGGTCGGCATGGATTAAGTGGTGGATGTTGCTGGATACCGGTCGGTGTGGTGTCTCTCTCCCCGGCCGGGTGACGACATCGCCCGCCCCGTATTGCTACGCGGGCGCCTGGCGTCCTCCCGCCAGCGGGGTACGGCCGTCCCCCTGATAGGGCCCCTATGGGGTGGTGCGCTATGAGGAGCCGAAATATAAAACAATACACCACTACACAAAACAACACTTCTGGTCCCTTTCGTGCAGACAAGACAAGAAACTGTTCTGCCCCATTCATACTTTCGAGGAAAGACTGGGTGCCACGCCTCATTATCACCCTTTCAGAGACAAGATGGGTCTGATCGATTTATGAAATTGTACGCTGCAAAAATTGAAGGATGGCGCCTTGCAGATAGAATTTGTACGGGCGAGAGAGGCGGAGAGCCCATACAAATATTTGAGTTTAGTTGCACTGTCCGTCAGTATACGTGACATCCATGTCTCGCTTCAGGTACACAGCTGGTGATAATGACGAGTAATATTAGTTTCTCCTTAAAACCAGTGAGATATTTAAAAAGCCATATGTTTTTGACACAAAAGAGCCACTATACCTCCAATTGTTTCACTGATATTAACCGATGTAACCGCGCACGAATGAATATAATTGGTGTATTGTCGGGTTGCAGGTCTGTCGCCTGATCGCCACGACCAGTTCAGCGCAGCCGCCGGTGCTCTGCCATGGCGATGATCTTGGCCGCCGTAGTGCTGGTCACGATGTTGGTCGGTCAACCTGTCTTGCCCTCGGCAGTTGGCCCGACCAGCGATCCTCAGCTGATCCCGACCTTGCCGAGCGTGGCGAGCCGGGTGAGCCGTCGGTACTTGGCGCGGTTGGAGAGCATGTACGGCAGCGACGGCGCTCTCACCTTGGCCGGCCTGGAGCGGCTGCTGGCCGTGCTTGGTGTTGGAGAGAACCACCACCGTGCTGACGGTCCGGGCCATGACGGCCATCGAGATGGGGAGCACAGCCACGCCGAGCACGCCCAACATAGTGGGCCGGACCACGCCGAGCACGCCCAACATAGTGGGCCGGACCACGCCGAGCACGCCCAACATAGTGGGCCGGACCACGCCGAGCACGCCCAACATAGTGGGCCGGACCACGCCAAGCACGCCCAACGTAGTGGGCCGGACCAAGACGATCGCGGTCAGCGAAGCCGTGACGAGCACGTTGACCACGACCACAGCGAGCACACCGAGCGTGACTACGGCGAGCACGCCGACTACGACCACCAACAGCCGGTCTGGACCGACCGTAAGCGCGGCCCGGCGGCCCTGGACGGCGGCCGTGCCCCGCTGTCCTCTCGGAGAGCTACACCGCCTCTGCCGGCGGCGCCGTACCGCCAGACCAGCACCGCTCCGCCGCCAGGTACGCAAGTGTAGATAGGTAGCTGAGGCATGACAGCAGCCGTGCAGATGTGCTGATGGACCGCGACCAGGTGTGCTGGTGGATCGCGACGAGGTGTGCTGGTGGACCACGACCGGATGCCATGTGTAATCGACCGGCTTGGTTATGTGCAAATATCGTTTCTCTCGTACTAGTGAAAGGTGCCGTTAGGGGCACAGCGGCTAGCCGAGCGAAGACGGGATGTGACTACCATGCTGCAGACACTGCCTCGGGCACCATCCACCAGCAGGTAGTCAGTAGCCAGACAGTAACTGGACTCCTGGCAGTCAGTGAAAGCTTACCTTTTTGCGTCCAGTGTTCCCGAAGTGCAGTAATTACAGAAATGCCTAGTACCCATTCAGACAATTCGTCTCGGTGCATTCAAATCGATATATGTGCTCAATTTAGACAGGTGAACACAATTGCCGAAACAGTGCCTCCATCGACGTATATGCATTCATAATAAATAAATAAATATAAAAAACAATCTGATTAAGTCGAAAGTATCTCTCTCTCTCTCTCTCTCTCTCTCTCTCTCTCTCTCTCTCTCTCTCTCTCTCTCTCTCTCTGTCTCTGTCTCTGTCTCTGTCTCTGTCTCTGTCTCTGTCTCTGTCTCTGTCTCTGTCTCTGTCTCTGTCTCTGTCTCTGTCTCTGTCTCTGTCTCTGTCTCTGTCTCTGTCTCTGTCTCTGTCTCTGTCTCTGTCTCTGTCTCTGTCTCTGTCTCTGTCTCTGTCTCTGTCTCTGTCTCTGTCTCTGTCTCTGTCTCTGTCTCTGTCTCTCTCTCTGTCTCTGTCTCTGTCTCTGTCTCTGTCTCTGTCTCTGTCTCTGTCTCTGTCTCTCTCTCTCTGTCTCTGTCTCTGTCTCTGTCTGTCTCTCTCTGTCTCTCTGTCTCTCTGTCTCTCTGTCTCTCTGTCTCTCTGTCTCTCTGTCTCTCTCTCTCTCTGTCTCTCTGTCTCTCTGTCTCTGTCTCTGTCTCTGTCTCTGTCTCTCTCTGTGTCTCTCTCTGTGTCTCTCTCTCTGTCTCTCTCTCTGTCTCTCTCTCTGTGTCTCTCTCTCTGTGTCTCTCTCTCTGTGTCTCTCTCTCTGTGTCTCTCTATCTCTCTCTCTCTCTGTCTCTCTCTCTGTCTCGTCTGAACTAACTCCGCGGCGCCATCCATCGGACTGACGCTGGTCGCGCGGCCCGCGATTAGTGACGTCATAGTGACGTCATAACCAGAGACCGACCGGCTGGTTCGCTGGCCCGTAAGTGATGCCAGCTGGGTAGGACCAGCTAAGGTCCGCCATGAAGCCTTTTCGTCCAACACAACAACTGCTTGTTTGAGAATTGGTGAAATACGGTGAAGGATGTTCAGAATCAATAAGTATACCAGGTTTAATTTTCGGTGAAGAAAGCATGGCTCGAAATGCCGCAACAAGTTCCGCAGCGTGATGATCGGGTCGGGCTAGACCGGGTCGGGTTGAGCTGCTCATATGAACTGTTGTTATCTGCGGAATTCATATCTCAGATATGCTCGATTGCAACTAGTGAAGGGCGATAGGTACGGCTGCGTGCAAGCTCCGGAGATGTCCCGGGGAAGGTGGTGGGCAGTCGGTATGTTGACGGGATTTCCACGTTAATCGTATTACGAATGTATTGACGGCGATCAGTGTATTGTGTTCCCCTCCGCCAGCTCGCTGATGGCTTCAATGTTGTGTTTCCAGGCTCCTCATACGACTCGCCATTGTCAGCGGGTGTGGGAGGACGAAGCTATATCCCCAGCTCGGTGAGTTTATCTCCGGAACTTTAAAAGACTACCGAGCTTACGGAGCTTACCCTGATCACGCTGCCAGACCGGTGAGTTTATCCTCTGAGTTTACCCAGACACTTGGCCAGATTGCGCTTGCAGCCTGGTGAGTTTATCATCTGAGCTTACCCAGACACTTCGCCATATTGCGCTTGCAGCCCGGTGAGTTTATCGTCGGAATGTCCCAGATGCTGGATCTGATGACTACGATCAAATCTTTAATCGATCCCTCCTTTGATAAACTGGTGATCACTCCTCCAACCCGCCCATGGAGGTACATGGCCCAACTGATTGCTTCAGCTATCACCCGATGCTCCTTACCGGATCGTTCCATCTGAGGTATTACACACCACACCGGATTGTTCCACCTTAGGTGTTACACCCCAAACAGGATCGTTCCATCTGACGTGATCCACCTTACATCGTCTCATATGATGTGTTGCACTTCACATCGGATCGTTCCATCTGAGATGTTCCATCTCACACCCGATCGTCCCATCTGAGGTATTCCACCTCACATCGGATTGTTCCACTGACTCGTTCTATCTGAGATGTTCCATCTCGCACCGGATCATCCTATCTAAGGTGTTCCATCACACACCGGATCGTTCCATCTGAGGTGTCCAGGCGCTGTATGACCGAAGCAGTCGACGCGCCCCTAAGCCCAAATAACCAACCAACCAATCATCCGAGATGTTCCATCACGCATCTGGTCGTCCCATCTGAGGTGTTCCACCTCATACCTCATCTGAGGTGATCCGGATCGTTCTATCTGAGGTGTTTCACCCCACACCGGATTGTTCTAGCTGATGTATTTCACCTTAGACCTGATCGCTGCATCTGAGGTGTTCCATCTCACATCTGGTAGTGTGGAAGTGTCACACGTGATCTTCGCTGCGCCTCGCCCTCCTCGCGGAGATGCTGCTCCCAAGTATTTCGACTGGCCCGTGGCCAACGAGACCGGGGAGGGCCGCTTATGTGGGCGGAGCCGCGGTCCACGCTGCTGGAAGTCACCGCACGCCACGACTGTCGCGGCACAACGAATGCTTGTTGCGAGGTTGACGTGCGCCACGACTGTCGTAGCAAGCATGTCTGCCGTCAAGTCAACGTGCGCCACGACTATCATAGCAAGCATGTCTGCCGTCAAGTCAACGTACGCCACGACTATCATAGCAAGCATGTCTGTCGTCAAGTCAACGTGCGCCACGACTATCATAGCAAGCATGTCTGTCGTCAAGTCAACGTGCGCCACGACTATCATAGCAAGCATGTCTGTCGTCAAGTCAACGTGCGCCACGACTGTCGTAGCAAGCATATCTGCCCTCAAGTCAACGTACGCCACGACTATCATAGCAAGCATGTCTGTCGTCAAGTCAACGTGCGCCACGACTATCATAGTAGGGTGGATCGAAAATTATAAACCAACTTCCGCGGGGTCAAAACGCGTGCGCGTGAATGTTAATAGACGGAAAATCGCGGCTAAACATTTTTCAAAAATATTCTAGATACCGCGCACGAAACGTTTTTGAAACGGTTCTTAGCCCCGCCAAGCGTTGAAGTCTCCATTAGTCTTTGCCTTGTTATAAGAACATAACACCATAAGTCTTGTTCACGCTATTCCCCCACTAATTCTCGGCTACCGTTGCCAAGCTTACTAGTGTCTGCATGTCTATAACACCGAAGCTTTAATTATGTAATGAACCGTCAGCAACAATTACGTGATTAGAGGTGCACAATATTTACATTTTTGGCCACGTTTTCAGTTTTGCATAACAAGAGATACGTTCAACCGAGGTTTATTGCAGTTATTGCATTGCAGTTTTCGGAAACTTGTGATCACCACCATCTATGTAGGAACATAAATACGAGTCTGCCTAACTCTGTACTTGCAACCATTTAAACACACCATATCAACTAAACCATCATTTCAATCATCAACAGACGTCCTGAATATCGGCTGTGCGTTTTGTCTAGGAAACACTTTCAACTTTCAACGCATGGCAATAGATTATGGTACCAAATCATGGCGACAGGTCACCTCAGAATGGCAAAGCTGAACTCAGGAACGACCGGCTCCCTGAAGCCAGCTGTAAAAGTCCTTCTTTGTATCCATCACCGGAAGATCGGCTCTGGACCGTGCTTTGGCCAGAATCAGAGCATGGCGTGCCGAGTACCCGGCCTTCTTCTGTGCCGCATCTGTCACCTCCTTTACCCAACGTTCCACGCCTTGTGAGTGACATGGAAATGCGCTGAAGTCCATGGGGTGTTCACATTGCACAGCCGCTGTTATTTCCTCGTCTGACATGTCCATGGTCATTGGTGGCTCTGTTGCATTTGTCCAGTCGATCATTTCTTGGTAGTCATCGGCATCGAAGTTGATGTCCGGAACGACGAACTGTCTGATGTCATCCGGATATCGTCCTCGCGTCTCTTGGCTCGGCACATCCTGATCCGCTCCACGGCCGCCACCCTCGTCTCCTGTCGGCTGTCGGTCAGCATGGCGGCGAGGATGTTCTCACTGTGTGCCCAGAACCCGTTGCGTTTCAGAACCTTTTGCACAATGTTGCGGTCATCTTCAGGCAACTTCCTCGACAGACGGATCAGTTCGAACAAGTTTTTAGCTCCATCACTGATGTGTGGGCGAACTCTGTACATAAACCACCCAGGGACGTACTGGTTCAGTATCATGAACACCACCCTCACTAGCTTCGGCGTTGGCGACTCCGTCGACACGTACAGGCGGAGGATCCTGTTCGCCAGAGTCACCCAGCGGGCCTGATGGATTGGACCAGGGTCTGCAGACAGCACACGCTGGAGGACTTGTCCTGGTCCTGCTTGGACTGCCATGCACATGTTGCACAGGTACTGCTGGTCTTTGTTCATCTCCTTCAGAACATCGGCTGGAATGGGAGGCACTTGACCCCTCACAGGCTTAAACTGAGCAAGGGGCAGTGCAGTCAAATCACCCTGAATACCCTTACCAATCGGCCCTTTGAAGGAGGACGGGCCACTCGTCTCGCCATCAGCGTCCTTGAACACGTGTCTGAGCGTCAGTTCGTTGGTGTGTATGCCGCAAATAGCTTCCTGGAGAGGACGACCAACACCCAATTCAATCCTCCTGTTAACACCGCTATTGCGGCCTGTATTCACTGATGTGCCGTCCGACCCTATCACCACTGGATGGGCATCATTTTCCTGAATGACAGCCAACATCTCTTTGGCTATGTCCGCAGCACCGGCGCTCTGTGGAGACACATGGTCGACGTACCGGTGGCCTGGTTCAGCAACGACTACTTCATGCAGTTCTTTGACCATCTTGTTCTTGCTACCCACTCTATTCAGCGTTATATCTTCCCTACCATCATAATAAAATCCCACCAGGCGATCACGTCGGTTTTCCTTTGAGCTCTCATCCACTTCCTTCTTACCCCATTTGTCTCTCTGTCGCCGGATTTTATTGCGGTCAACCAGCTCAGCCTTGCTGTTGTGTGTGATTATCCCATAATCTACTAGAGCTGCGTTCAGCAAGCCGGCAGCGGAGCGGTCAGAGGTACCATACCGATCACACATTCGCGAGAAGTTGGGAAGCTGTCGGCGGTTTTGTCCTCCACTACCACAGACGTCGTCATCAGAGCTTAGCGAATCAGAATAGCTAGCACCAGCCTCCTCCACACCATCCATTTCAGAGTCCTCACTGCTCTCTTCCACGTCTGCGTCCATGTCACTGAGCTGCTTCGCCTCTGAACTCTGCTGCACGCCCTTTTTGTCCAACTGTTTCTTTCCCGTCCCTCTTTTCTTTTGTCTCCGGATATTTTCCTCGGTTGTTTTCCGGTCAATGCCTCCTATGTGCAGTTTCCTCTCTGTTCTCTGGTCCACCAGAAAAGCCACCTCTTTGGCTGGGACCCTCTTAGCAGCGGGACATCGGGCACACGGAACGTCAGTATTAGTAACGTCACACCGGCACCACATGATGTCGAATAAGCCATCGTATGCCTGCATTTTACCTGTGTACTTTTCACCTTTGCCTTTCTTCCGCCCTGAGGACCACTTCTTGAGGTCCAAACCCATCCCAGCTAGGCTTTCGGTGTTACGAACAATCCTGTCTTCACTAATGATGTTCGTCTTTTCCCCTTCGTCCGACCAGCTGATGAGATTAGCTCTATCCCATGTTTCAATAATAGCATCTTTAACGACTTCAGCGACCGCTCGTCTTGTCGGTTTCTTGCCACTAGCACTCGTCATTTGGTCGCGTGTCTTTACGTAGAACGAATAAACGTCCATTTTGCATGGTAGCTGGTTTTTTGGAAGAGCAGCAGGGCGTGTTTTCAATGAAGGATGCTGTGTTTTTTGCCTGGTCGATGGTCCTGGATTGCTCATGTATTTTGATCTCGGATTATAAGTCTTTGTATGCAACACTTAACACGACCTGAACGTCGCGGTCAACTCACTCGGCGCGCAACACTACGCACGAATCACGACCCACTGCACACTGGCGTTGCAGATCTCGACACGCTCGCTCTTTGCTGAGCTCACATACTGCACTTGACCTGATCGCGTCTCAGGATGCCAACTGACTCACACTGACACGGAGACGCCGGCAGTCCCTTCCGGAGATCGTGTTTCCAGCCATTATTCACGTGCGACACGTTAGAGGGGTCCGCGCCAGCTGCGGAGTCCGACGCGCGTGGTGCTATCTTTTTACGTGCCATGCTTCAATCAATGGAGACTTCGACGCCTGGCGGCGAAGAAATATTTTTGAAAACGATTCGTGCGCAGTATCTAGAACATATTATATATTTTTGCAATCGTGTTGTCTTGTCTCTACCGATGCACGCGCACGTATTTTGAGCCCGCGGAAGTTGATTTGCGAAAAAAAAGTTGCATTCAATCCACCCTACTATCATAGCAAGCATGTCTGCTGTCAAGTCAACGTGCGCCACGACTGTCGTAGCAGACAGTGACTGTTGCGTTCACCGTCGAACCGCAACGCTTTCCGCTTGGATTTGTTTTGGATCTGTTTTGACGGTGTTTGATTTTATTTGCATGTGCTGCTGCCTCAAATTGTACAGCCTGTTTAGTTTCGGATATTTTCGTGGGCAAAAAGTGTTAATCGATGTGTATCTTTTGTTCCATAAGTTCACACCACTGGAGGAGTGCATTGCCTTGTATATAAGTGTGGCTTACCCGATGCTCCCAAAGAAGGCGTGAGGAACCAGTCATCCCCAGTGTGGGTGTTTCCGCCCCCCCCATACACACACACACACACACACACACACACACACACCAGAACCAAAGGCGGAATCCACTTCGAGCCCGACCCCGAACGCCATGCTAGCGTTGAGCATCCTCTGGCCGGTCAGAGGAGAGGTTGTTGAGAGCTGTGGTTGCAGTTGGCGGCGGGCCGCGACGCAGCCTTATCGCTGATCGGACGGCGCGCCTGCTGGTGCCGGGTCAGCCGGCCGAGTGGCACAGTGCCCTCACTGAGTCCACAACCGGACCAAATGCCGACGGTGTCCCTGCAGCACGGTGGCCGGCTCACCCAGCTCATCAGCATCGCCAGGCTGTTGCACCTGCTGACGGACAAAACACCACCTGCTGACATGGATAGCACGCGCCTCGTCTCAACAGTCGTTTCTGTTTTCTTGGCCGCAATTGCACCATACCGGAACGCGGCTCACTTCAGCAAGTAAAGCCGCAGCCTCCATTGCTTATCACATGGCTATCTCGCGTTGTGCAAGCTGATTGCGTTAATAGCGTTGGCGTTGATAGACGGTATTTGATACCAAATATCAAAGTGCATGCCATGGTCTTAAAGGGAGGATGGCTATGGGGTTTCTTTTTGGCGAACTCGGAGTTCTGGAACACCACCAGCATTATTTGGACGGGGAGAATACACAGTGTGCCATCTTCCTTCAACGGTTTCCTTTGGACCACCTCCATAATTGCTGGAGACACTGACCTGGAGAGTGATTGAATGTCGATAAAACATTCGATTTTTTAATCAGCAATACATCATCGGTGCATCCGTTGTAAATAATTGCTTGCGTTGGCGATGACACTGCAGAATATAAAATGGTAGTGCAGTGTGTAGCACGGCCCCGGAGCGTACTGCACCCATGGCAGCCCCAGCCCCAGCGCGTGGCCCGGTGGTTGCTACGTATTGGGCGGTAGATAGGCGTTCATTGCGCTGCCACCTGTCGGACGTGAATGTGCCGCAGAGCACGTGTCGCGCTGCGGTGGGGCCGTTCTGTTGTTAACGAGCGGCACTCTGTGCTGGCCAGTGTGTGGCCGCTCATCGCCCTGTTGGGCCGCCCCGTAATTGCTGTCGCCGACGGGACGCCGGCCCGGCCGGCACATGTGGCCGCTGGTGGTGGCCGCGTGGTGCGCCGCACATTACCGGTGACACGTGTGCCGCCGGCGCCGCCGGCTGTGGCGAGACTCCTCAGGTGAACTCGCCGGCGGCCATTGCAAAGGCGGGAGCGCCGCGAAACGCCGGGCAGAACGGTTTGTTTATGAGGTGGTTCTCGACGCACTTTTTGCACGATCACGGCTAATGCCGCTGCCCACACTGTTTCGGCCGCGGGATTGGGAAATGTCCAGAGTGGTGGAGTGTTCAACATGGGACCTTCCAGGCAGCAAGGTCAAGTGGGAAAGTCGCTTACTTTTATATTTGTATCCTTTCACTTTTCGTTTGTTCTACCTTTGTACATTTATGATTTGTTCTAATCTAACGTACATACTGGTTCAACACTATCACCGTTCGGGACATTTCCCAACCACGCGTCCCACCGGCGAAACAGTGTGAGCCGCACCAATAGCTGTGATCATGCATAAAGTGCATCCTAAACCTCGCAAAGAACACAGTAATTGTAAAACGACCTTTATCTGTAACATGCGCCTGTGTTATGAATCGACCCTGGCTCAATAGCAACATCTTTCGGAGTGTTATAGATGGGCAAAGCATATATTTTGCGGATTAAATGGGAACAAGACTCTCAGTCCAGTTATTGAATGGTATGTGTGCGCCCTTGGATAGTGTGTGGTCTCACGATGAGCTGCGGGTGGGTGCCTCGTGACCACTGGCGATCAGCTGCGGGTGGGTGTCTCGAGACCACTGTCACGTGACCTCTGCCGACGGTTGAGACACAAGGAGTGTCTATTGCATTGGACGTCTATAGCGTGTGCGATGATCCACCAAACTGGACAAATGCGCTTTTTAATGTTCTAATTTACAGTATAGCATGTAATGATTTATCTCTGTATGCCGTGCAAACTTCGTTATGCAAATGTGGTATGTACCGCTTACACGGTGGACACGATGCTTGTCGGGACGACGTACACATTAGCGATCGAATTTGCGTTTTTCCTTGCATCAGTTTGGCTTACCAGTCATTTTTTATCGTGTCGGGCCTTTGCTTTATGCAATTTTCATTTTCAGGCCGACGATGAAGCAGGGATAAGGTTTGATGTTGTTCAGCTGTAGGTAAAGAGACTGTGGCATTGAGGTAGGGGAAAATGGCTTTGGGCCCGCCATTGGCTGCGCGTCTGCAGCGAAAGAGGTAGCATCGTATCTATATTCGATACTCAGGTTGTCTTCAATGCACGTCTCGACATATGCAGTGTTTGCAGGGTCTATTAGCACATTATCGGTTAATCATCGGATGCTATCCCTACTACGCGGCGTCATGGCATCCAGGGAGATAATGATGAGGTGGTTAGACCGGCCCACTCGGCGTCAAGCTGCCCCAGGCTGGAAAGCGCTTCACATGTGTGCTACGGCTACCCAAGTTAGAGGCTGTTGATGCTTGCCTACCTACAAAATACCTTGGCGTCGTTCAATCTTAAAGAGCCTTAGGGTCGGGCGCTATACTAAGCCGGCAGCTTATTTTGGGCAGCAAAGTTGCTCACTCAACTCTTGGTGGTTGTTGGTATGTCTCAGAATGTGATTGCTTGAAGTCATTCCACAAAAGAGATGTGAGCCTGGCTTAGCTTTTTCATTTCACGGATTAAAGTGATTGGCAATGGGAAGCCCATGTATGCACAAGGTAGGTACTAAAGTATAAATACGAAAATGTGATCAATCAGTGATTGAATGTATTATACTAACAGAGCGATCGACAAACTGGTGAGGGGCATGTGGAGTCGCTATGCCAATACGGATAGTCATCGACTTATATGACGAGGAACAATTTCAATTTTAATTGCTGGAAATTAAGTGGCGAGCGATGCCTTCCATGAAATGTAAACACTTGGTCTCCATGCCAAACATTTCCGGGCCGTGTGTTGGCCATGTGGCTATTGCTTCAGAAGTATACGGTCCATGTGTTACGTTGCCACATTATCCCTTCTGTCGGCTGTGTGGATGTTGCTTCAGAAGTCCGGGGTCTGTGTTACGTCGCCACATTGTCCCTTAAGTCGACTGTGTGGGTGTTGCTTCAGAAGTCTACGGTCCATGTGTTACGTCGTCACGTTATCCCTTCTGTCGACTGTGTGGCTGTTGCTTCAGAAGTCTGCGGTCTACGTGTTTCGTTGCCACGTTATCCCTTGTGTCGGCTATGTGGGTGCTGCTTCAGAAGTCTGCGGTCTATGTGTTACGTCGCCTTGTCGTTAGCGTGGGTCCGTTGGCGGTGTATTCAGGGTCGAAAAAAATCAGCCAGGTCCTATGTTGCTATCGAGAACAACATCATCTCCCGAAAATTATCCTCCAATTCGTATCGCTTTAGGGTTGATTGGTGCTATTCAGCAATGACAAGCTTGTTGCTCCTCGATAAAGCTGCCCAAAGCTCACTGTCAAGTACGAAAGCGGGTTTCTGATGTCAAAAAGGGAAGACAATATTATCTGCGAATTTGGCAGCCATTTTCATTTTATCTGCAAATCCGGAATTCCGAAGCATAACCTGGGCGACGTGTGTGTTTCAGTGTCCGGCCGCCGGCGAGCTGCTGGCCGAGTTCGGCCTGTCGGACAGCGGGCTGGCCGCCGGCAGTCTGCAGCTGCTGTGTCCGGCGCTGGTGTACCACGCCTCCTCGGGAGCGTGCGCACGCTCGGCCGCCGACGGCGTCAGGGCGCACACTCCGGCCGGCGCTGCTGCCGCCGCCGCACCTGTCGCCCAACGTCAGTCGGCTCGTGTGTCGTGCTGCCCGGGCCCATGGGGACGGCCCCACTGTCGGGTCGGGTCGCACAATCGGGCCGTGTCCTCGACAGAGTCCAGGTGTAGCCGGAGCCACGCGGCACTAGAAAGCTGTGTTGGGCTGCATCGGAAGCTTGAGCTGGGCCCCGTTCTGTCATCTGTATCGATGGTAATTTGACATCGGCCTCGCTATTCCGAGGAATCACCTGGTGTTCTGCCTTTCACGATGTACAGGAGGCACATTATCGGCTAGGTGGATATAAAAAAACACATTTATTTGAAATCAGACGGTGCCATTTGATCGAATTAGCCGACATGGCATCTGACTTTTCAGTAGCATGACTGACCACTTCAGTCAGTCTGTTTACGTGATATTGATCCAATCGTTTGACGTTTAATTAATATCAGAACTACCGCGACCTAGAAATCAAATCGTCCCGTTTTGATATACGAAGGGTATTGGTGAAAATTCGAAGGAAGTAAAGCCGATTAAGCTGGTAGTAACGTGGTCGTTTTGGTCGCTTCAACAGCGCAGCCGGCTAGTGCATTTGTTCAGAGTGTGGGAAGTCCTTGCAGATTTGACCTCGGGCAGGCTTTTCCTTGGCCAGCTTCTTTTTAGGAAATGGCAGAAACTGACGAGCGGTGACCGCGCCACCGGATTAACTCGGACCAACCAGCACGCGCAACATCGTGTGCTCGGGCGTGATCTGTTTTGAGCAAAGCCTTAGGTCCGGTGAGAAGCCCCGAGGACGCGACATCACTTCGTGTCGCGGCAGTTTTCTGCTCACCGTGCCCGATAACTCGTGGCAGTCACGCCATATGCTCAATGTGCTCCCGTGGGGAACCTGAAAGCAAGCGCATCAACAAAGCTGTCACTCGAGAGTGCCGGTAATGCCGCGTACGCTGTATGAGTGTGCGCTCGCCTCAATAATCACCTGGCATGCGATCCAGAAGTATTAAAAGACATCACTAGTTGAGCATAAATTTCCTGTATTGTGAAATTCCAAGTTCAGAGCTAATAATGATGACCGCGCATAGCCTTGAACAGCTAGAATGATTTATAAAAACCATGGCTTAGCATACCCGGTCGTATTCCGCTCATCTTGTGATTCATTATAAAAAACGTATTTAGCGTTCCGCATATGTCGGCGGCTCATCTGGGTGCAGTCGCTAGTAGTTAGTATTGAAACATTTTTGTGGGCTTATTGCGCATTTTGATATCAAACATTTCAGCGTACTCATTTTAACAGGTCAGAAGTGTGCGAACATAACCCAATGTTTACACTAGTTTTTCGGTGTGGACGAAACTTGAAGAATCCTGCAGCTGTGGGAGTGTAAGAGTAGGTAAAAACGCCTGAAATTGAGTTTTGAACTTCATGCTTTGCAATGTATTGGGCATCGGGCAAGCATGGAAGTTCGTCGATTAGGTTGGCATTGGCGTTGTTGAGTTGTCAGCCACACCAGAACTACCATGAGCGCACTGTGCAGTGTGACGGATCACTGGTAGCATTATCTGTGAGTTGTGTTGCCGAGAGTGGTGTTTTTTGTCAGGCGCAGCTCAGTGGCCGTAGCTTCAGTGTCCCAAGCTGCTGGGGGATTGAATAGCCGGCTGTGTAAAGGCAGCCGGCTGCTTTATAAACGCTGTGCACCATCAATCGTAGCATTTCTGAGGTCTGTGCATATTTGAAAGAATATCGACATGCTATATTCACCGATTCTTTAAGCAGCCTTTTGGGACTGAACACATTTTATCCGTAAAACCCCCGTTTGCGTGATATTTTAAGCAGTCTGACCAATATGCACAAAATGGGACGACGGGTGATACCGTGTTAGCTTCCCAGCCATGTGGATATTTCCGGTAACGAGTTGGCGGATGCTGCGGCGAAGCGAGCAGCGCTTGCGCCCTGCACTCGTTCGCTTCCACTTCCTGCCACGGACCACTACCGAGAGGTGTCCATCTTCCTCTTAGACAAGTGGCAGGCAATGTGGGACGCGACACAGTCGAATAAACTGAGAGCCGAACAACGTATACGACCATGGAGCTCGTCCTGTCTTAAACATAGACGAGAACAGGTTACATTGTGCCGCCTCCGCATTGGGCACACTTATGCCACTCGCAGTTATCTGTTGTGCGGTGGCGAGAAACCTCTGTGCACAAGGTGTCGTGCACCACTGACAGTTCCTCATGTTTTTATCTCGTATCCGTTTTACGCCAACGGGCGTAGACGTCACTTTAGATTTGCATAGGTACTCACTTAATGCTATTCTGTCTGACAACTCTAGCAATGTTCAACCAGGACAACTGATCGACTACCTTTCTGATGTACCGTTCTCGGTAATGCATACTCCACATTGATATACATTACATGTAAAATATATAGCACAGTGACACCACTTAGGCGGTGCCCACAGTGAGAGGCCTGCTACACTATAATCATATTTCGATGAATATCTTAGTTATGGGCACAATATGATCGTAGTTGTCGACGCGCCCTAAAGCCCAAATAAGTAACTGACTGAGGTCTGTGTATGCGTATCTAGTGTGGTTTAGTAGTCGACTCTTGGATTTTGGGGGTGCATCAACTGGTTCGGTTATGCAGCGCCCATAGGTGTGTTCCATTGTGATTGCTCTATTTCGGTGTGGCTGTGGTGTGTTTCGATAAGACCGGTTTGTCTCGTTGTGGGTTTTCTGGGTAACTTTTGTATGCTCTGTTAGTGTGACTGTGGTGTGTTCCGGTGCAGAACATCGTGGCCAGTGTGACTGCCGTGTTCCAGCGAGTAAGTAGTCTGTTTCGGTGTGCCTGATCTCTGCCGTAGTGTGGGCGCAGTTGGCGTCTGTGATCTCCGGCAGTGCCGCCGCTGTGACGGTGGTACGGCGGCTCTTGTCTTCTTCGATGTATCTCGCTTCCGGCCATCAGTCCGTGTTCCCGGTTTCAGTGTGGTTGCTTTCAGGCCACTCACTTAGTCCTGACCATCAGTATTTGTGTTCCCTGTTTCAGTATGGTTGTTTGCCAGCCTCTTGGTTCTGTCCATAAGTGTATGCGTTCCATGATTCAACATGGCTGGTTCCCAGCATTTCAGCATTGCCCACCTGTCTTTATGTCCCCTGTTTCAGTGTGGCTGTTTGCCGGCCCGTCAGTCCCGCCCATCAGTTCATGCGTCCCCTGTTTCAGTGTGGCTGTTTGCCGGCATCTCAGTTTTGATCATCAGTCTGTGCGGCCTGGCTGGTGTGGCCGTGGTGCCCATTATGCAGCGGCTGGTGTACCGCCAGCTGCTGCAGTTCCTGGTGGCGCTGGCCATAGGAACCCTGGCAGGAGACGCCCTCTTACATCTACTGCCTCACGTCAGTGCGATCTTTGTGCTTACTCTGCTGCCCACTAGGGTGGACATTTCAGAAGGCTAAAATTAAGTTCTGCCAATTGCCGATGTTAGCTTGTGTGTCACTGGAGGAAGGGAGGAGGGCTTTCTTTCCCCTTCGGCATATCTTGAACGGCGTCGAATCTGCTGCCGCCAGTAAGCTGAAGGTTTCGGTACCTTCAGGTGAAGAGCTAGGACAACATTGTATAGGGTCATGGCTGGTCAGGCCCATGTGATGTCATAAAGTAAGCTAAATGTGCCCACATTTTGACACCAATGACCTCATGGAAACTTAAAATAAATAAACGCACGTGACCTTTGGATGTGCTTATTATCTGTCAGATCAATATGTGTGTCAGGGTAATCTGACGCATCCATGACCTGATTCAAGGTCATACTGTGTCCAATGTGTGTATGCTTTGCACACGTGATTTTATCGTGTTTCATGCTTGAATTTAATGACTGCGACGACGTGCCAAATTTGAATGCATTTGTCTGCATCTACCAATGGTAGTCTACGAATTTGGAATTTAACTGAAAGTCAGTCCATCCGTTTTATGGTATGAATATATCAACATGATTGTGTTACCTCAAATCATAGATTTTTGCTTCCTGAAACACGTTTTACCAGGTCTCCCTACCGAAAGTGGAATTATGCATCACGTCAATGTGAACCGTCCTGCATATTGTTGGCAATGTTAAATTAATTGTGAACTAACGGCAAATTTAAATAAAGGAACTATGACGTGTATTTCCATCCATGAACTGGGACTAATATTCCGCTAGTCTGACGTTCCGTACAAAACTGGGCACGGACGACCATTCATGACCTGATGTCAGGTGCTGACCTCCCACACGGCACTGACGACAGGCACTGATGTCCACACAGCACTGACGACAGACACTGACCTCCACACAGCACTGACGACAGACACTGACCTCCCACACGGCACTGACGACAGACACTGATCTCCACACAGCACTGACGACATACACTGACCTCCCTCACGGGACTGACGACAGTCGCCGGCATTCCACGCGCCTGCCGTGGACGGCCATCCATGACCTGATGACATTTACTAAACTCTCACTTGACCTGGTGGCAGATACTGACCTCCCTCACGGCACTGGCTACGGACTACCATCCACGACCTGATGAGGTTATGACCGCTTGGATGACCTGACGACAGGCACTGACCTCCCACACGCCCCGGGCCGCGGACGACCACCCAGCCCACGCGGACCACGGCGACGGAGAACTGGACATCGTGCTCAAGGGTTTGGTGGCGCTCATTTCTCTCATGTTCTTCTTCACTGCCGAGCGCGCCATCGGTATTCTGCACGGCACGTGTACCAGCGGAAGGACCAAGGTAATGAGCACCCGCGACATGGCGGGCTAATGTGTACCCGCTGTAATTGCACGATAGCTATTCCAGCGACACAAGCAGGGTAATCTACACCAACGACATGGCAGGGTAGCACACATCCGCGACGTGGCGGGGTAGTGTACACCCGCCGCAATTGCAGGATAGTTAACCAGCGATATGAGCAGGACAATCTACACCCACGACACGGCAGGGTACCGTACACCCGCGACGTGGCGGGGTATTACACCGCCATTAGAAGTCTGAGAGAACTACATCCACGACATATGGTAGCGTACACCCACGGAATGACAGAGTAAGCTACACCTACAGCATGGCTGGGTAGCCTCTTCCCATGTCATGGCAGATCATTTACTTTGATGCTGTCGTGTTAAAACATCTGCCCAGCTAATCTGGCTGAATGAATAATGGATATGGCGTGGGATCGAAGACATTTGCAGATAATTGTGTTGTTTGTTGAGCGAAAAAGAACTTCGCGGATAATTGCACCACCACGCACACGATGAGGAGCTGAGTATCATACATAGTCCGACTCCGACTATCTTAATGTTTAGTCGTTTTCCGTTTTCTGCTTAGATTGCTGTGTGCTATGAGATGTCCATCACGCTTACGCCATCACTGCACTCTGGCTGATTTTCTATGCCGGTGGATTGCATGTATAAAAAGTCTCGCTCCTCGCAGTGCCCGCTCGTATTCTTTCAACACTTCGCAATATCGCGACCATGACTGTGGATTGTGCATGCCCGTGCTGGGATGTTTGTTGTTGAGCCGGGTGGTGACTTGCTGACGAGGCGACCTTCCACAGAAAATCAACAAGCGTCTGGCCGACATGACAGGCTTGGACCGGGACAAGACGGAGATGATTGGAAAGAAGATCAACACATATCGGCACTCTACCCGCGCCAATCATTGTTTGGCGGACGTCGACACCCTGGATGTTTTGGACCGTGAGCTCAGTTTGTCTCCTCGTGTGTCTCCTCTGTGCCACGGCCTCCGATGGCGCCCAAGGCTTGGATATCGCACATGGCCTTCCGAATGGTGTCCGTCGACAACTGCTGTCAGAAGTCTTAAAATCACGCCGTGATGAAACCGGCTTTGAGCTAGCATTCCTAGCAAGAGGTGTACCTTCGACTACACGCACACCAGCTCCTTAATCTAATGAAGTTTTCTACCATAATCCTCACTCCGAGAAATAACGTCTTTCTGTGACATTTACTTTGGTTCTCCTTCTGGCACTGAAAGCTTGCTTGTATGTGAATTGCTCTGTTTTCAACGGGCGACGAGGTACTGATTGGGAAAGGGGAGTGCGGTGTGTGATATTTGGGCGTTTTCTCGCAGTTCCACACACATTGAGTCACGAGGGCTTATGCAAGGAGTTTGTGATTTCCAAGCTGGGAATTCCATTCTCTCACCACGAGGCCTTTCCTAGAAACTGCTTCGTGTGGGGTGTGTTCATTTATTCTGACTGGACATAATTCGTGATTGACTGCTATCAATTTCCTTTGACAAAGTTGGACTTAAGACGCCCTTATTCTGCCATTTACGGTATCAAGGGAAGAGCGATAAATCCCACGCCACCGTGTGCTGAGTACGATGTGTCTGACACGGTGGCGGTATCTCGGGTGCGGTGTCCAACAGAATGTCTGCGACCCAGGTCTGAACGACTCTCACGACTCGTGTGACGAGGACAAGGACGCCGACCCGGACGCTGAAAACCACAACCTGACGGCTGACTGTAGCGGAACCCCGCCGACCGGTGGCTGCTCGTCCTCGTCTGCCGATGAGCATTCTCACGCAGGTCACAGTCACCAGCCGCAGCCGGACAAGGTCAGGGTCACGGTCGCCAGCCACAGCCGTGCCAGGTCAGGGTCACGGTAACCTGTTGCAGCCGGACCAGGTCAGGGTCACGGTCGCCGGCTACAGCCGGACCAGGTCAGGGCTACGGTAACCAGCTGCAGCCGGACAAGATCAGGGTCACGGTAACCAGCTGCAGCCGGACAAGATCAGGGTCACGGTCGCCGGCTACAGCCGGACCAGGTCAGGGCTACGGTAACCAGCTGCAGCCGGACAAGATCAGGGTCACGGTAACCAGCCACACCCGGACCAGATCGGAATCACTGTCACCAGCTACAGCCGTAGTAGGTCGGGGTCACAGGCACCGACCGCAGCTGGATCATGTGGGATCAGTTTCATTGCACACCATGGACGAGTCGAGGTCAAGTCGTGCTCAGACATCGGGGCCGGGTCGGACCGAGCTCCAGCGTCAGACCAGATCTTGCCGGATTCCCATCTAAGAGGATCACGTCTGGGTCGGGATTGATGGTGAATTTTTGGCGTCCAGAACATTATCCTCTCCAGAAAATTATTATCCCATTTTTCTCATTTGGAGGCTGGATGGAGCTGCATGGCCATGAACTGCTCTGCGATAAAGTGCTCAAGATTCACTAGAAAGTTAAAGGCGAGATTTTGTTGCTACATATTTTTTTAATGTACATATTCAACTGCCCAATCACTTTCCTCTCAACATTCAGGATTACAAATTATGAAACCAGTCCTCGTCAGGTGATAAGGTCAAGATTGCGGGAAGAGGCTGTGAACAGTTATTTGAGTTTGCAGGGCGCATCGACTGCAGTGGTCAGGCAGCGCCAATGACATAGTCAGTCAAACCGAAGTATACAAACGGAAGGTAGCCGAGAC
Organism: Imbricaverruca yamaguchii; assembly: GCA_034440575.1. NCBI lineage: Eukaryota > Metazoa > Arthropoda > Thecostraca > Neoverrucidae > Imbricaverruca > Imbricaverruca yamaguchii. Next base: position 2,953,193 of record JAOTOL010001649.1, on the reverse strand, counting down.
GACATAGTATGGCACGCCTTATCAAACCCGATGTAGTCAAATCATACAGTAGAACCATCCTGGTTATAACACGTACCGTACACAACGTGATATTAGTGTTACGCATATACCAAGAAAGCTTGATTCAGCTTACACATTGACACATTGCTGTGACTATCTTCTCGGGTAGACAACAGCAAACCATATTTTTGCGAGAAACTAAAACACTCGTCTGGCTTGAATCACACGGGACTCGTCACCTAACAGATTGGCCATCATATGCGTGAACACCTGTCGTCCGAAGAACCGCCTTCGCTGAGCTAAGAATCCGGGGCACTCGAGAAGAACGTTCCTCACTGTCAGCGGTATCATAGCAAATGCATCTTGGCTTGTCTTTCCGCAGAAGGTAACCGTGAGTGGCACAGGTGTGACCTGTCCGCATCCTGGCGAGTATCACCTCCACTTATCGTGAATTTCTTGGTGGCCCCCAGCTCCTTAGTCTTGGTCTCATGGCTCTCAGTTTGCTTTGAACCGATGAGTCCCAGACTCGCCTCCACTCTTCATGGACAAATTCATTGATTGCTTGGCTGAGATGTGCCGCAAGAAAAGGCAGTGCACTAGTGCATTGACTACGAGCAGCACGTTTTGCTACTTCGTCAGTCAGCTCGTTACCCTGGCATCTGGTCGGATACTCGCACATAAAAGCACAGTCCGCACCATCATCAGTCCTTGAGGCGTCTGTGTATGTAGCGGAATGTGAGGAGTAGTTGTCAAAGTATTCTAGTGCCTTTTGCCGGAACACCCTGGGGACGATGTCTTTCTTCCGGGTGTCTGATAGAGTAGTGTCGACAGAGGGCTTTACCAATTCCCAAAGCGGAATGGGCAGAGGTTCTAGTTTCCTAATGCTGTGCATCCTAAACCCACTTCTCTCCGCTAGTTCGCGTAACTGCACACAGAACGGAGGCAGTACGTGGTCGCGACCCCACAAAACGGCGCCAGCGTACGGCTCGAAAACAGGGCTTGGTAAGCTGGATTTTCGGGGAGCTGTCTCACCCTGTACGCGTAGCGTAGTCATAGATCCCCTCTTCTGAAGGCAAGCGGCTGTTCATGAGCATCTGCCAACAGGCTTACAGTTTTGGATGTGCGAAATGCCCCCGTGGTGATACGTAAAGCGGCGTGGTGAACAGTGCCCAGGATGCGTTTGTTCGCTGCAGGGGCAATCATAAACAAAACAAAAATCGAGCTTAGATCTGATCAGCGATCGGTGCAGGAGAAAAACCGTAGCCCTATCTGCATCATAAGTAGTGCAGGCGACACGCTTCGTTTTTATTGGGTGGTTCTCGACGGACTTTATGTACGATCACAGCTAATGGCACCGCCCACACTGTTTCGCCAGTGGGCCGTGGGATTAGGACATGTCCCGAGTGGTGCGAATGTTGAACACGGGACCTTTGGTGCCCAGAGCTCAACACCCGGGCGACACACTTGATAAGTTCAATGTTTTCCAGCACTTCTGCACCGTTGTCAGGTGGTTCTTGTACGTAAGACGAGTCAAATAGACCACCTAAAAACTTGCCTGATGTCTGAAAGAGAGTCTGGTATGCATGGAGGCGAATTGTTGGATCTTGGCGGGTGCGGCGGCGACAGAAATGCACTCCCAACAGTTTTATGAGTAGAAAAGTGGAACCCGTTAATGTTGCTCCAACTATTTAAGCGCGGCGCAGCGAGATGTAGCTGTACTTCCATAGAGGATGACCGTGGGGCGGAGCACCAGATTCACACATCATCGACAATAGGAGATCTCCCAACACCACAAGGCAAGTCATCTCCAATGTCGTTGATCATCAGCGCGAACAAGGAAGGCTACACTGAGAACTCTTCCTTGGGGCACTCTGTTGACTTGTCATCCGATCCTACATTGTTTCCTACACGGACGTGGAATGTCCAATCCGTACGAAAATTATGAAGGAAGCACCGCGCGCACCACATCTCCCGAGTTTCAAAAGTATTTAATTTTTCCACGTTGGGTCAGATGCACATTCAACGTCGAAAAGCGCTGCCCATAGATGTCTTTTTCCTTAAAACTAGTGCGAATCACAGTAGCGAGTGTTAGAACGTAGTCAGCTGTGGACCCGTTCTTTCTAAATTCAGATTGGCGTTGGAGAAGAAGCTCTGCTGGTCTAATGACCACGTGTGGCGACACTAACCAGTCTCTCAAAAAGTTTGCAGACATGAAGTCTGAAAGATCGGTCGATACTGCGGAAGGTCAGAGCCAGTCTTGTTTGGCTTCAGTATAGGAATGACAGTGACTTCCCGCCAGGAACACGGAAACCCACCACTATTCCATAGAGAGTTAAGATGTGACAAGTGCCTGGAATGCGTTTGGTGTTTCAGCATTTTATTGTGGACACTGTCAGGTTCCTCAGATGCTCAGCGTAGTGTGACGATTTTGGACGGAAGTTGTATGTCGTTTGAGAAGTATCATGCCTAAACCCACCGTTGCAAATCATGATACACCAACATCTCGTGACATAATTTGAGGTAAGGGGATTACCGATGATGTGGTCTGTCATACAACATTGGTTGGTAAGCATAGGTATTTTGCATCGTTATCGTTCAAAAGTTATTCTCAATTATGTATCTGGCAACAGGCGAAAAAGGTGAACACGTGAGTATGCCGGTGGGTCAAAATTGTGTTGAAAGAACGTCAGCGACATTGCTTCCATGGCAAATTTCAGCATTCTACTATATTCGTTTCGACACCTTAAACCTAACGAAAAGTCATTATTTTAACACCCTTGAGCACAATTCAAAAGTAGGGATATGCTACATGACCAATGTAGTCGATGTGCCCTTAAGCCGCCCAAAAGTAGGGATATAAAATTATCTTCAGACAAAGTAAGAATACTACAATTTGCATGAATAATATCTTGCAATCACGCTACAACTTCCACCCAATAAACATTTCGAAGCTTTTGTCGATGTGACATTTTGCAAGGTTCCATTGTTCAAAGGAATGGATGATGCCCTAGGTCAAGCTAATGCTAAAATGCTACATGGGTGTGTTGGCCTGTATTTAGAATGCATAGTGATTTATTGAAGAAAACATTTCCATGCGTTTCCCATGTGCTTTGCCAGCAGCGCACTCGAAATTGTGTGGTGGGCATTAACGTCTCCGATAGTTAGAACAGGAGGAGGGAGCCCAGCAAGCAGTCCACCGTTTCACCGAGTGGGCAGATGTGCCTGGGGAAGTACATCGATCACATGCTGATTTGGCGGGGTGCCAAAAGGATGCCTGTGCCGCTACTGCCTGTAGGTTCGTGTTCAATGGCAGAGGGGGCGTAGGAGAACCATGATGGACAGCAACCAAGATATCTCCATGCGTAATAGTGTGTATTTGGATGTGCTGTTTATCACTGATGAAGTGATGAAATGTTTTGCGTGAATTTCCTTCTGGGGACCGTCTAAATGCAGAGAGCTGCTGAGACGTAGAAAGACTTGTAATCTATAAAGGTGGAGCGGACTTGAGAGATCGACAGACGATCTCGGACGAGATCTGTGGTATGCCCCACCGGGCGGTGATGGTGTCGATGGTTGGGGAGGGGAGGCTCGCTTGTGTCCTGCCACCATGTGGTGACGTTGGAGGCGGGCCCATGATAATCCCTGTTTCTAGGATACCTACAGGGCTGATTCCAGGGGCTGGAGATTATGGGGGCGTCACGCCGACGTCCAAGTCGTCCAAGTCCAGACTCGCCCATATCGGGCGCCCTAGGGCGGCTCTTGACCGAATAACGTGTTTCGATCGCCAGAGGAGCAACCACCGGGACCCGTCTGGAGATCGCTCCGGCCTCTCCTGAACTAGGTGGTCGGGTGGGGGGGTTGGCGCAGTTTTGGGTGATACATGGATGGGCTGACTTACTGTAGGACTGCTGGAAGCGACGGGTGAAGACTCCAGGTGGTTGTTGGAGGGCTTAGCGGGCCTCTTGCTATGCTGGGCACGGTGACATTCCTCCGGAGCCCACTCTATGTACAATAGACTGAGTGGCGACATCAGCCGCAACTGGAGACGAAGCAACGACCTTTGACGCCTTTAAGGAGGTCTCAGCAGCATGGGTTTAGGCTAGGACCAGGTAGCCAGGCCAGGGCTATCCTATCCATCCTATCATTATCACATACATATCACATCATTATTGCGAAATCTCAAATGGTGTTTAACCTCGCGCTAACCTGCTTCTGAACAGTGACCTCGCATGCAACCTGCGAATCCATAAGATATCCTTGACACGTGCGTGCATTTGACCCGGTGTCTGGACTCGGCGTGACCTTGCATAGCTTCTCTTAACGGTGTGTGTCATCGTATGGAACTTACGGACTTGCATCTGCTGTCTGGAGAATGGCTGGCAGCATTCTGGCAGCATTCTGACAGCATTCTGATAGCATTCTGATAGCATAAGTAACGAGCCAGTTGTAGCGAAATTTGCAACTGTAATGACTGCTCAAAGTGCCAAGTCTACCTGAAGTGAACATAGGAAGTTCCAAATTTGTTCGTAGGAGCTGAGAGCAAGTGTAATAAGTGTTCGTTTCCACTTAGATTCTGGAACTTCCGAAACTGATCCTCTCAACTGAAGATTTATGAACGCAAAGTTCACCGGTGTGTGAGCTCGATGGTCCTGCTCGATACCGGTTCTTGTCCACCAAGAAATTGAAAATCAATACACACACTAGGCACGGCTCTGCTATGTCGGAATTCTGACAAATGTTGCTAAGCTGTTATTGCAGGAGCAAACGAGAGTGTAGGCGGTTCGAGTGCATTTGTTTGCTGAACATAAAAGCACTTTTCCAGTACTGCCGTTTGCCTTATCCTGCGCCTGGCCCCTTGTCTCACCGTGTGTACCTTGGCCTGGCGTATGCGACCCATGTGTGGAGTTTGACCCATGTGTGTGGGCCGGCGGTGTGACGGTCAATGTGTCCGTGTCCCAACCGAAGGGTTGCGCCGGCTCGCGGCTCGCTGATCGCGGAGACCTGTGGCTACTCACGACCACTTGTGAGTGGGCATCAATATAGAACAAGCAAGCCGAATTAGTCGGAGAGGAGTCCGAGGTGCTTATTGGTCTGTGTCCGACCACATGGCTGGCAGGATAAACTGGTTGATACTGGGGACCTGGCAAAAGCATTTGCTGCCAAGGCATTGCCCCTGTGCAGGAGACTAGGCATAGTCGTATTCTGAATCCGGAGATATCCCAGCCCATAGCCCATCGTGATCTGCTGCGTGGTTAATCGTTTTTTTTTTGCCAGCATTTTGTCAGCTCTCCCCGACCCCATGTCTGATCTGTTCTTGACAACATGGCTGACGACATATTTAATACTTGATCTATTTTGACCTGTTTCTGAGATCTGACCACAGCGTGCGTACCTGACCGATTTGTGATTGAATGCCAGTCATTTGCCGGACTATTTGACCTACACCCGACCTGTGCGTGACCCTATGTCTGGGACGTGTCCAGCAGCGGCCGGACGGCAAGAGCGCGGCCGGCGGCGCCGAGTCGGCGGGCCGCGGCGCGCGCGCCGACGACTGCGAGATATTCACCGCCCAGGAGCGGGTGGCGCACAGCAGCGACTTCACCGTCATCATCCACGAGCACGAGCACCGCCACCACGGCCACACGCATACGCACGGCCACATCCACCAGCCGCCGAGCTCGGCGGCCGCCGTCGCCGGCATGGTCATCGTCGGCGACGGCCTGCACAACTTCACCGACGGCATGGCCATCGGCGCCGCCTTCGCCGCCGGCATGGCCAGCGGCTTCTCCACCTCGGTGGCCGTGTTCTGCCACGAGCTACCGCACGAGATCGGTAAGGGGAAGTGAACACATTGACGTGGGCGATCTGTGATTGGTGCCGAACCTGCATGCTCAATATGTTGGTCAGAGGATGAAAGGAGCAAAAATAATTTAAGGTAAATGCTATCTACGATGCATGTTTACTCCAAACACGAAATTAAGGTTCATGTTATCTGGGCGTGGTTCATGTAAGCCAGAATTCCAGAAAGACACTCGTGAAATTACGCATACGACACTAAAATATATATATGCTATTCGGAGTGTGTAATTTTATAGGTGTGGAACAAAACGAGGAGCCGGCAATTTTCCAACAGCGACTGACGATGCCGAATGGCGATGTATAGTGCGTTCTAGGTCAGGGGAGTGATGGTGGTTGGAGAAGTGGCCCAGTGCCGGTTTTGATATGCGGATTTTATACACGAGATCGGTGGGCAGTTTCGTCTATGAGGGTGGTTATACTCCTATCGCTTATACCGGCAGTGTACTGAGGATGACACATAACATTCCAGATAAGGTGTTGATGCACTTGAACCAATAGGATTGTCGATAGGAAGTATGGTAACGACGACGGTGAGTAATGTTCCAAATCAACCAGTAGTGGCAGGATACAGCGGTGTATCTGAAGTGCAACAGGTCGGGAAAGTTGCCGATTTCTGCCGCCAGGGGACTTCGCTGTGCTGCTTAAGTCTGGCATGTCGGTGCGCCAGGCTTTGTTCTACAACGTGGTGTCGTCTGTGCTGTGTCTGTTCGGCATGGTGGTCGGCATGCTGCTCGGCAACGTCGAGTCCTTCAGCTCCTGGGTGTTCGCCGCCGCCGCCGGCTCTTTCATCTACATCGCACTGGTTGACATGGTGGGTAGCGGGAGTCCGGGACAGAGGACGGTACCGAGACATGGGGCGGCACTGGGACAGTACCGAGGCGGGGTGGTGCAGTGGCATGGGTGGTACCGGGCCATGGGGCACTACCAAGGCGGGGTAGTGTAGGCGGCGGTACCGATACATGGCACGGTACTGGGACATGGGGCGGTACCGGGATATGGGGCGGTACCGGGACAGGGCGGCTCGGAATCTGGCGATAGCTGGGTGTGACGGTCTGTGACAGAGTACCGAGGAAGTCGATACCACAGCATTAACCCGTCCCGTCCCGGGGGTCTTCAACCGCCCCCTCAGGTTTTTCGCGGATAGCGGACGAACGGCGCGCGGTATAGCGCCCAAATTTGGCATACCTGTCCAACATCAATGTGACATGCTGATTAAAAATTCTAGGTCAGGTCATCTAGGATCAACGAGTTAGTCAAGGTCAAGTAAGGTTACCTCCAAAAAAAAGTTCAACCAGTCGTCACCCCTTAACGGATACAGATATTTCAATGAAAATTTCAGCTTTTACGGATGCAACAAAACGCACGAGTTGAATTTTTCCTTTTTTTCGTTTTTGACTACATATAAATTTTGCATATTTGCCATATTGCAGTTCAAATACAGGATTCTGGCTAAAGTAAGCATTTTTTTTAATTACGGCAAGTTGACTTCCAACAACGTTTTCGGTCTGCTCTACCCATTGGAAAAGGAAAATTAAAGAACTTGAAAACTCAAAATTTTGAAATTAAAAAAATGGGGGGGGGGGGGATATGGCCGTGGCCGATTTCGCTGTCCTTTTCTCATTCCAAATAACTTGTTTTTTTTCATATATCCCAGAAAATGAACTCCCCAGAGTAAAAAAAAAAAAACAGTGTAAGTCGTGAAAAGCCGTGAAAATCTAGCCCACCTGGTGACGTCACTTTTGGGGAAAAAGTTGTATGTGGGGTGGACCCGGACCCTACTCGTCGAGCGTTTTCCGATGACATCTCTTTCGTTTTCGTGCGATGCTTAGTTTGGATTTTATAGGGGTCTTCAACCGCCCCCCCCCCCCCCGAGACGGGGTGTGAGGATTTAACCGGAAAGACGGCGCAGGTTAAACAGATACAAATAAGTTCAACCGTTCAACCGTTCAACACAAACACAAAGACACCACATTTGTCGACCTTGGGAGCGGTATCGGGACTGGTGGTGTCAGGACAGGGGTGGTACCGGGACAGGTGGTGTCAGGACAGGGACGCTACCGAAACGGGTGATATCAGTGCAGGGACGGTGCCTGGCCTGGTGGTATCAGAACAGCGGCGATATCTGGACCGATGACATCAGAATAGGGTCGGTACCGGTACAGGCTCTGGAGCGTCACGGGTGGGTGACAGGCGAAGGCGCGGCAGCTGTGTTGGACCGACTGCTGAGTCTCACACACCAACCTGCACGCAACTTGCAGTGGTACGTGTTTGCTAGAGACACGTCGGCAGGGTGTGAGCGAATAGCTCGGACGCTCACACTGCCGATGGAATCCTAATTAGCTGATATGTATGCAGCCTTGCATCATTGATCTCCGCACTGAACGAGAAGTCTTTTGGGAGTGGAATGTATGCAATTTTAGAGGACTAATTTCGGAGTTGACGATGGGGCGTCCGCATGTCTATTATCCTGGAGTTGACGGTGGGACGCCCGCCTGCGCAGATCCTGGAGCTGATTGTGGGGCGTCTTTGTTCTTCAGATCCTGGAGCTGACTGTGGGATGTCCGTGTTCCTCAGATCCCGGAGCTAACGACAGACGGCGGCAGCACACAGTCGAGTCCTTGCGGTCAGTTGACGCTCCAGCTGTTTGGAATGTCCTGCGGCGCTGGTGTCATGCTGGCCATTGCCATCTACGAGCACGACCTCCACAGCCTGATCAGTGTCGTGTGAAGCAACACCACTTAACGGCCAGGTGTGGTCGCACCAGCAAACGGTCGTGTGGGGTTCCGGTTCACGGCGTGCAGGATCTACCCCAGCTACCCGCCTCGTGGGTACCGGCTGTCGACCTTGTGGGGTTCACACCAGCCACCGGCGTTGTGGGTACCGGCTACCGACCGTGTGGGTACCGGCTACCGATCGTGCGATGTCCACACCAGCTGCTGGCCCTATGGGTCCCACCCTAGCTGATGGCCGTGAGGGACCCTCGGCAACTACAGGCTCTGTGTGATTCCGGCTGCCGGCAGTGTGGGTCCACATAGCTGCTGGTCATGTGGCAATCCGCACCACCTGCCATGCCGAATCCACCTTGCAGTGGTGCGATGCATTAATTCGCTCATGACAGGTCACCTGTTATCACAGTTGATCAGCTCCGAAGTTCTCAGAACAAGTCGAGGAGGAGGAGGTGATACCCATGTAGCCGAGGCAGGGAGCCTTCGGCTGGGGTAAAGCCGTACGTGACGTCACAGGTTTTTTGTTGTCTACGGCGAGTTAAGTAAAGCACGGCGTTAATGTATTGAGCAGGACACAATATGAATAAAACAATGATTTTGTATGCTACGAGAACAATTTGTGTTTATTAACAGTGTGCAGTTTGATTTGTATGCTAATAACTTCTCTGGTTGCCATTCAACTTTTTCATGTGGTGTCTAATATGTGGACAGGATGCCAATTAGGTGGACTAATCGTACCACCTATTTTCGGTGTCGATAAACGGGACTGTTTACACTGTTCGGGTACAATGCAGGTGACGAGGCTGTCTTTAATAATGTCCCAGTAATGCATGGCAAATCCCAGATAAAAACCTCCGAAACAATTGCGGTTCCACGAATGTTAATGGAAAGTGGCGCTCGTATGGGGAGTGGCATGTCCAGAAAGGGACGCCACTGGTGGGGAAAAAATGTTGGGGAAAGATATACTCGAACCTCCGAGGAGTGTTGCTCTTCATTAAGAGGGCCTTCGGCTGAGAGTCTTTAGAGGGGTCCCGCATTCCCGTCAAGGTACGCCATCCACAGATCAGATCAGGAGAGGAGAGCACCTGTCTCTGGCTCCGCCACTTCGCTGAAGCGTACGAACCCTTACACCGGCAACAACGAGTGAGCTAGTCGAATTCATGGTGCCAACACTTCAATTGTCTAAATCAATGGAAGCACAGCGAAAATAGTTTGTACCAGTTGAAGAATCAGACCGAGAAATATCAGCAGCCCGCCTGATGCTCTTCCCGCGACTCAAGCGGTGTCTGAGCCCTGCCCGTCTCGACCAGGCCTGACTTGTCAGCAATGTCGCCTCTGGTGTCCAACAGACTGGCTGCAGCCCAGGTCATGATGTCTCAGCCCGTCTCTGGTGTCCAACAGACGAGCTGCAGCCCTGGTCATGTTGTCTCGGGCTGCCTCTGGTGTCCAACAGACTGGCTGCAGCCCAGGTCATGATGTCTCAGCCCGTCTCTGGTGTCCAACAGACGAGCACAGGTCTTGATGTCTCGGGCTGCCTCTGGTGCCCCGACAGACGGGCTGCAGCCCTGGCAATGATGTCTCAGCCCGCCTCTGGTGTCCAACAGACGGGCTGCGGCCCTGACCATGATGTTTCGGGCTACGTCTGGTGCTGTTGGTCCCTTCTGCCCTGCTACTGAGAATTCTGGCAACTACGGACGACATAGGCTTCATTTAGTGGCTGACGACTCTGCAGGCTCCGCTACAAGCAATACACGACCGTTTGGTGGTGCAGGATACCTCTGGTGCACTTTTAGGAATGGTCCAGACCGATTGTACTGTGATTCTGACCACTTGGCCCGCCCGCTCTTGTATCTCTGGCTGTGTTCTCTGGCTTTTCTATCTCTAGCTCTGGCTGGCAAAGTTCTATTTTAATGGTATCTGATTGCTTAAATGCCACGCAAATGTACTGTTTCAAAGCAGACAATACAGCACAGTAATGCGTATGCTGTATGGAAGTGGCCTTAATTTGCTATTGAATTGCATGGGGACCTCACATAGTAAGAACGCACCATTTCGACCCGTAGTACCCGGAAGAACATTTGCAACCTCACCCAGAAGATTGGAAGGATTTCTATTGCTGTCTGCCTGTTAAGGCCAGTCACCGCTCGGGCGTAGCCAACAATTATGAACCCCGTGACGTCACAGCCGAACCTGCACGGAACGATGCGAGGAATCGGATGTGTTTGTCCTGTGTCTATTGCGTTTGGGCGGGTGTTGTTTTGCAAGCAACCAGTGTTTTCTTATTTATCCTTAATGACTTTCAAGTGTGCAAGCAAGATGCAGCTTCCCGATGACACTTCTCCATATTCAATGTCACGTTGTACTTGTCCAGCCGTGCCAGCACGGCGCTCGACGGGGTGTCGTGCTCATCTTGCGTGCGCCGTGTAACAATGACGTTATCGAGGTAGACTTGGGTGCCCAGCAGTCGTCGCAGGATTCTTTCCATCATATTCTGGAAGCAGCTTGGTAGGGATCGTATGCCGTAACATCTCCGATAACAGAACACCCCCTCGTGGGTAGCGGACGCGATCAAGTTTCTATACTCCTCGTGAAACATGAGCTGATGATGAGCGGCTTTCATGTCGAGAGTTGAGAATACTTGCGCTCCCAATAACTGGTCCAGCATATCCTGCATGTCCGGCAATGAGTACCCGCTGGTTGACACTGCCTTTGTAACCTCGTGGAGACCAACACACAGTCTGAGCTGACCAGATCGGCGCCTGGAGACCACGATGGGAGAAATCCACGGTGATCCGTCGACTCTTGATGATCTGCTGGTCCTCCGGTTCCTGCAGGTGGCGTTTGAACTCCGTTCGAAGGGCAACCGGCACTGGTCTCAGCTTCTGCTACACGGGGACGGCGTCTTCACGAAGCTAGACTCTGTGAACGAAACCCTTGATGGGTGGCAGGGTACTCTCGCCCTCACCCCCTGACGTGACCTCTGCGCTGGTCACTGGCTGATTCACGGCGCACACAGCTGACCCATACTTGACGGAGATACGCAGACTCCTCTTCAGGGCCCTGTCGAGGAGCGGTGTACTGCCGTCCACCACGTACAGGCAGCCCTGGCAGCCTCGCCCGTCCTCGGTCTCCACCCTTACCGAGATGACTCCAGCAACCATCAGCTGACCGCCTCCGTATGCCTGTAGGCTGGATGTGGACTTCGGAGGAATGTGACACATGACATTCCCCATAAATTCGCTGTGGAATGATGGACACGGCTGCACCGGTGTCCACGAGCATACCCACCCAACAGCTTCCTATCTTGATGTTCCTTTTCAAAGTATCATTCTACTCAGTAGCAAGAATATGCAGTGTCCGATTAAACAGCGCTTACTGCTCTGACCTGACTTTTACGTTTCACAGCGAAATGTCCTGTGAAAGTTCCCACATTCCTGCATTTTTGTCCCTTCGTTGGACTCACGTCATCAGTCAAAATATGGCCCTGTTGTCCACCGGTATAGCAAAACTTGCCTTTTAACGTCCTTCCTGCCGGCGTCGGTGCCTTCTTCCACGTCGCGTAGGTCACCTCCATCGGCTCAGCTGTCGGCACTGCATGGTCGTGACGTCTCCCACCGCCTCCCCCTCCCAACAACCGCTGTCGGTCCACCGCTCAGTGCTCAGTCAGCGCCACGGACTTGACAATGCAGAGTTAGTTGGTTCTCCACACACAGGGGATCACGGAGGCGACTGGAAACACATGTCTCTACAAACTTGTCATGTATCATGTAATCTTCCAAGGCCCCAAATGCACAGAACTTGCTGTTCTCTTAAGGTAGTCAAATACGTGGCGACGGATTCGCCAACCCTCTGACGGCACCTACGGAACTTGACGCGTCCAGACATGACATCTCTGGGCTGTTCAAACAGGCGATGAAGCAACAAGAGACATGCTCTCATCGTATTGTCTCCAAAATAATTAAGCAATCAATCATCGTATTGTCTCCAGACGTCACCCGCTGTGGAGTTCCTCCGTTGTCACCTGAGCGTGGCGTGTCTGTGAGCTCGGCCCCAGGCGCCGTTATCTCTGCAACGCGATACCGCCGCCGGGCATCCGGACCCAGGCTGTGTAACAGGAGCGCTTTCTGTCGGGCCCAGCCCCACCGTGACCAGTCGATGGCCACTGCATATAGCACAAAATATGCATGCCAGGCAGACCAAGGGATACTCTCGGTCGCCGCCGTGGCCAAAAGGGTCCCTGCGGACGATTACCTTGCATGACTGCCAAGTCAATGCACTTGAGTTCTTTATCGTGGTCGCCAATTACTGTACTGTCTTGAAGTATTTAACCGAACAAGTGGCAACTTCACGGCCCCGAGCACGGGCAACTCGGGAGGGGTCACGATCCGATCGCGCGCCGCGGGACCCGCACAACCGCACACCGCGGGAGTCGCACGAAGAGCACTCGCTAACCCCCCGGCCGCCGCTGTCGCGCTCCACCCCATATTTCACGTGCTGTGTCCGCTACCTAGATGTCGCCACACAACACTACAAAGTGATTCGTGACGTTTTTATTATTATTTATTCGTGATCCCATGATTCATTCATGACCGATGATTCATTGCAAAAATGTATTGAATCATGTAGTGAGTTTTACTGAGTGAGTTTACGTTAGCCAAACAATTTATTAGTAACATGGTGGCAGCAAGGTAACTAGTTAAAGGCTAGCTGCAGAAATTGTGGCATCAGCTGCTGATCGTATGGAATCCCTGCTAACGACGTTGTGGTGTCCCGGCTACCGGCCTGTGTGATCCCGGCTGTGGGTGTCTGATCCAGCTAACTAACAATGGAGTGGCAGTGCCGTTGAGGTGGTGTCTTCCGCGGTGGCTTCCGTCCCTAAGAACGATGACGTGAACTCATTGTCGGCGTGTTACTGTTGACCCTGGATTATGGCCGGTGTCAGAAGTGTCATTCCGTGTCAGCCTGACGAGAGATCCGTTTTTACACTGCTCACCCTTCCACCTTCGAGTCATCTTCTGAAGTTAACCTATCAAAGAATGCGTTTACAAAAAGAGAAGGTATTTGTACTTATTTGTTACGTGATTTTCATGTGATGTTCTCGATAGTCTTCGCCACGGTTTTTTGGTGGATTAACCTCCGTCGATTTCGTCATTTACCAGAAGACAATCTGGTGATTGTCTCTTTGTACAAGCACAACGCTGTTCCTCATTGTTATGGCATGCTGAAACTTCGTCATTTTTGGAAACGGAACGGCATGTAAAAAGGTCAAGGGTATGTGAAGCGTTTAATAGAATGCCAGTATTAAAAGCTGTCCAGCTGCGGATCGTGTTTCGTAGATTGTGTTCCCCATTGGTATATGTAAAATAAAGGAAGTTTCCACAAGTGTGCGTTTTTTTTTGCGTTTACACATCAGCTTTAGGTTACGTTCCATACGTACGCCCTGGCCATTCGTTTACTACCGTGTCTCTTCAGTTTAAATACAACTTCGGCAGGCATACCCCGGCTCTCATTTTACGATGCCTTGGTGTCCAGAAATGTCACGAATGGTATAATGTGTGCAGCTCGTAGATGTTCCATTGCATAAGTCGACTGAACGCATCGAGCGGTCTCATTGATAAATTAACACAATTCAGATCTGTTTCCCGTATGGCAGTGCGAAGCGTGGCTTACGATCCGATGACTCAAGACGCTAACGCCCAGCACTGCCGCCTGCTGACACACGCCACTGCTCACCACCCCAGCCCGTCCACACTCGACACTCCAGCTCGCTCACACTCGACACTCCGGCCCGCCCGCGCTCGACACTCCAGCCCGCCCGCGCTCCATACTCCAGCCCGCCCACACTCGACACTTCTGCCAGCTTACACTCGACACTCGGGGCTGCTCACTCCGCGCCGCGGCCAGCTCACCGTTTCCTCCATATAAAAGTAACAAACTTTGGTTGCCCGTCGCTTGCGAACGTGACCTACACGTCGGTCGCCACGCACCCAGCTGCGATCAGCCACACCTATCCAACACTCCGCACCACATTGCACCAGTCGGCCGCGCGGTGTCACACCAGTCGGCTGCGAGCTACGTGGCGTCACCGTACCGCGTCCACCGCAGCGTCTCGTCACACATTCGATATCTTTGAGTCCGGTATGCCGATGAAGTTATCGGCGCGCTTGACCGTGCACGAAGAGCTCGGTGTCGTCGGCCGGCCGGAGAACAGTGGCGGCCCCTGCCGGTAGGCGGCCGGGCGCGTCAAGGGCGCCGCCGGCATCACGTAGGGGGCGGGAGCCGACGGCGCCGACGGCGGCGGCGCGCCCGTGCCGCCTCTGCTCAGCGACGTGCTGCCCGTGTTGTTGCTGGGCCCAGTGCTGCTGTGCTGCGAGCCGCCGGCCGAGTGCGGGCCGTGATGTGACGTCATGTGTGTTGACGTCACGTCTGGCATGGCCTGCCAGGTGCGCAGCCGCGCGTGGATCTCGCGGAAGGTGGGCCGTCGCGACGCCATCTCGTGCCAGCACTCGATCATGAGCGCGTACATGATGGAGGGGCAGTCTTCCGGGCAGGGCAGCAGCTGGCGACACCTCACCATGTCGATCACCTCGCCGCTGTTGTAGCCGTAGTAGGGCTGCAACGGAATCGGACCGACACGTCACACCCACTGGCATCACAGCACCGCGTCACACCCACTGGCCACACTGGTGTGAATTGGTCCAATCGGCTTGTAAGGCAGTATGGCTGGTAAGGATCTGTGGTTGGTAAGGTACCAACTGGCCCTCCCGGACAATGGCTAAATGCGAGCACGAAGCAATTCGAACCCGTATTGCCCTGGCAAGACAGACAAATGCAGGCCAGAGCACTAACCAACTGAGTTACCACGACGGCATTCGTTCTAAGATGTCCACAACTTATATCAGTTCGCATAGTGAGGTAGGTATTTACTTCATTCACTTGTGCTTATGTATATGTCACATTAGGGCTCGCGACATTTACCGCCGTAGGCCATGATCAGGAATATTTAGGTCGAACAGAGGACAATCTGGTGCTGGTGACCAAAATATCAAAAAGGCATTAAGGGACAATCCGGAAAGCGCTACAAAGTGCGTTGTGGATACCAAAAACGTGCATAGTATATGTACCCGCATAGGCTGCATTTTTCACCATTTGTGGTCATGGGCGCTGTATGACCAACGCAGTCGATGCACCCCTAAAGGTCGCGCTTTCTGGAGTGTCACTTCTTTGGTTTGTCGCCGGTGCTTTTTGTGTCGAAAACGGGCTTTCTTCTTCATCCAATAACTGGCAAAAACCTGGGGTTGGAACATTTGTCCTATTTGTCCTATAGTGTAAAACTCCCAGCTTAATACAACTTTACCTTATCGAGCTCTTTCACCCATGAAATGTGTCGGGCAGTACTCCATGTCGCAGATACGCTTGGAAAGAAAACACGAATTGCTTTTTTGTAAACTACAAATAGTGCATATAGAGCGAAACGTTGCAGTGGAAAACTACTTATTTCATGACAAGTCTCAAAGTTACTTGGAAGTTACTAAAAGTTACTTGGTAGACCATTTTTTTTGGTAATCTTCCTGGTTGCCGTGGTTTTTTCTGGAGCTTCAAAAGTGTCCATTGAGGCTGATGGAAATCCACCACCACTTAGAATGAGTTAGTCCTCTCTGGTGTATTGTTCTACGTTGTCAACTATACAGTTCAATTCTGAAATTTGTCTTGAGAACCTTGTTTTACTCCATGAGTTGTTTTAGCTGGTTGTTTGCTTTTCTATTTTCCATTCTAATATCCTCCATTTCTTCTCCAAGTTCCTTTATCTTTCCATTCACTGCTTCCTGAATTTGTTACTTAATGTTATCCATGACATCTCTGGTCTATGTACAATAGGGTGTCACGTACTCGTGATTTTTGTCACGGGGACAAAATGCCAGGGTGGGGTTTTAAGGGGGCGATGATAAAAAAGTCGATTTGTAGCAAAATAAAAATTCAAAGGGACTTGGAGCTTGCCCTCACGCCCGGAAGCTTCCCCCCATTCACCTACTATGGCACAATAGCGCCATCTATGTACGTGTTTTTTGTATATCAACTTGTAGCGGACGTACAAAGACGAGACAAGGACCATCGTATTGCTCATGAGAGCTTTCGATTAATAACCATTTTTATGACCTGGGGTCACTATGTCGCCGTCGAAGGTCAGGTCACATCTCACTCAACACCGGAATGGGTCATTTAGAGACCATAAACATGTATCGCAGAACTAAGTCACTGAACACTGTTCTCTTGGTCTCATTGCGATGTTGTGTACTCTTAGGGGGTATAGTGAAGAATATTTAACCACCGTGACCTGCAAAGGGTTAAAGGTCAGATACCCAATGTAGTGGAGAATTACCACCTACTTACCTAGCTGAGATAAATATTTTGTTTGTGCTACATATCGTTTATTATCATCGCCCCCGTAAAACCTCACCCTGACATTTTGGATTTGCAATCGACGACACACCCTAATGTACAGTCCGAGTTTATATGGTTATGTCTAGATTAGTAATATGAGATCTAGTCAAAAGTATAACTTGATGATAATCCCAGTCTACCAAAAGGGACAAACGTAAGGAAACAAAAAGGAAAACTCAACTCCCTGTGGTAGTGCGTCGAATTCGGCCCAAGGTGCCGGGAGCTGACACGTCCATCCCTTCCGGCGCACTGGACACGACTGGTGAATTCACGGAACGGGTGGCGAGGCCAGGGTACACGGAAAAAAACTCAGCTTAGCAATAGAACCGTAGTACATAAAGCCATCCCGGCAAGAACTGTGACTAAATTTATTTTAAGAGCATAGGGAGAAATGTCGGGAACACTAATGTCGCGTGTTGTTTGGAGCTGTAACAGTGCCACCGGGGTAGTTTTGACTCCAGCAGCAAGTGCAGTAACAATGTTGAGGTGTAGCAGAGTGGATCCACTATCGAGCGACAGACGGCAACTTGTTCGCCATAATTGCTATAAGGTGATACTATGTACGCCGCGTTCTTATTTCTAACATAGGACATGAGTGTGGGCGCTGGCTGTGCCGCTGGTCCGGCGGCCTGATCATGGCTCGGGTGCCGGTATTCAGGGGAGCCACCAAAGCACAGGGCCCACTGACTGACTGCCGGTGACCGGCTGAGAAAGGGGCCGACAATTAGACCGCCGAGCCGCCGGCCATCGACGGCACAGCAGCGTGCGTGCAGAGAGTGGCCGAGCCTCACCTGCAGGCCGTAGCTGAATATCTCCCACAGCAGGACACCAAATGCCCAGACGTCTGACTCGCTACTGAACTTGCCGTACAGGATGCTCTCCATAGGCATCCACCGTACCGGCAGCAGTGACTTGCTCTGAACCCTGCCGCAGGGAAAGGTGTCAGCTGTTGGGAGCGCTAGGTTGCACCATACACGAGTGAGTCTTGCGTTGCTGAACAACCTCCCACAAGTGAGGCTGTATAAGCAAACATGCACGGAAATAAGAACGCCATGCATTACACATAGATACTCAACCAGGCACAAACGCACACCAAACGCGTGCGAGTACGATAAGTGGAGGGTATGAGGCCAAGACGTCTGAACCAGTTGTGACGTCAAAGGTTGGCGATACGACAGGTATGAGCAGACATTAAATCTAAATAAAGCGAATGGATTGTTAATGAAGCTTTTTCTCACCATTATTATTTATTAGGGTGCGGTGATATTGATGTCAAACATTGCAGTTGAAAGTTATTACATTTCATGGCAGCAGATCCAGGAAATTAAAATTACATTATAAGAGGTTGAAGGAAGTTTCCATTAGGCGCTGTTATACACCTGGATTTCGTATTTTTTTAAACAACGAAAATACTACAGGAGTCACTCTTGATGATGCTATTGAGACGAACCGTTAAGTGCTTGCCACAAATACAGCATTAAAAAACTTCGGTCACTATAATAGCATTCCGAGAATACAGAAGGTTCTGTGCATCATGTATTCGTAATCGCACTGCGGCGAGAATACGGGAGCTGATTGAAGCTACTTTGCATCATTTTAAGTTCAACAATACCTCACTCTGGTCGATATGTCATCACGAGCGTCATTAAGTGCTGTGGATGTACGTCAGCTTACATTGTCATCGCTCACCATTGCATGAGTGCGGAAACATTCATCGATGTAGCTTAATGCTGACGTACATGGTGAGGAATATTATAAGCCTCGCCCGGAATGCGTTCCGCTAGAACAACTCGCCTGTAGTAGTCGGACGAGTAAATGTCCCGGGAGAGACCGAAGTCGGATATCTTCACCGTCAGGTTTTCACCCACCAGGCAATTCCTGGCAGCTAAATCTCTATGTACGAAATGATGACTAGCTAAATACTCCATTCCTGAAATGAGACGCAAAGCCATGACATGAACAGAGGTACCTGGTGCCATGATATTTCGCAAGCAATGTGCACCAACATATTACTCGCAACATGTTTGATCTAATCAGCCAAAATTCAACGTGAGGAAAAAGCAGTTAGTGATTTATTTCGGCATAGCAGTGGCGACCAAATTTTTCATGTCACTCGCCTATGGGCGCTGCACGACCAACGCAGTTGATGCGCCCTTGAGCCCAAATAACCAACCAACCAACCAACCATATCACTCGCCGACACCTACGCTTGTTACCATCTGCCCTACATCCACGATGCACCCACCGCACATCTGATCCTTATCCTACACACACTTGACCTGCACTCGCCACATATCCGATCGGCACCTTACACACACCTGACCCACGTCCATCTCTCCCACACCCACCACACATCTGACCCTCACCCTGCACACACCTGATTCACATCTACCTGACCCGCACCGCCACATAACTGACCCGCACCCTAGACACACCTGCCCCACATCCCTGTGACCCGCACCCACCACAGATCACACTCACCTGCTGCCACCTGACCAGCGATGACCAACATGTCCTGCTGCTCGAGTGTGATGACGACGCCGTCGTCGCTGCAGCCAGACACGTCCGAACGGGGCGAGTGCAGCGTCAAAAACTCGTGCAGGTCACCGGGCGTCAGCTGCTCGAAGATCATGCAGTGGGGCGTGTCCCGTAGCACCACGCCCAGTAGGCAGACGATGTTTGGGTGCTGCAGGTCAGACATCAACTCCGCCTCGCGACTGAAGTCCTGCTGCGTCTTCTGCGTGGCGTCCTCCTTCAGCGTCTTGATCGCGACCTGCATCACTCCGTTGTCGCCATGGTAACCTACCAGCTCCCCGCGGAACACCTTGCCTGGAAGGAGACGTGACGTCACGAGTGAGGGCTCAGCTCCGGAGCAATGAACATGAAGCGTTCTTCGGGTAGTGTTCGTTGGCACACATGGGCGCGAGACATAAACTAAGGATATCCGAACCTTCTTCCGTGAGCATACTGGAACAAATATAAGCTACCCAGTTTGGCGTGTGGGACTCCGGATGCATAAGCCTGTACCTCGGAGCTAATACTTAGAATGCATTTACGCAAGAAGGGTGAAAGTGAAGCGAGTGAGCACGTTTGGTTCGGTTCTGTTTCGAGCGCTGACCAGCTGGACACGCGATCAGGATGGGAGCAGTACGGCCTGCAGATCCTGGCGGTGGCCGACTATGGTACGGCACACGAGGAATAAGGATGCAGGTCGTGCACCACTTAAACTAAATGCCAGACAAATATAGACACTTAAGTGCACAAATTATATTTACAGTACTCGGACAGCATCTGATTGGCTTCCTTCGAGCCAGAAAAGGCAATGCAAATGGAACGGAATCAATACTGGCGTGTGAATGAAATAATAACAAAAAACAAAGCATGCATCTAGTGTTAACCGTATATATGGCCCTAACCATTCGCATGCCATTGAGACACGCACTCACCATAGGCACCCTCTCCCAGCTCCTGAAGAAAGCGGACCTTGTGGATGGGGAACTGCCTGGCCAGGCGCTGTTTTGGCAGCAGTGCACTCATCTCCACCGGCGCCGTCCCGCTGGACTTGAGGCCGTAGCCGGGCGACGTCACCGGGCTGCGCATGCGCCGACACACGCAGCAGCCGACGATGACTAGCACGCAGAGGGCCAGCATGGCGACGCTGTGGACCGGCCGCCGGGTCACGAACGCCGTTTGTCGATCAGGTGGTCAGTAATCCAAAACCACATAATCTGGGACCAAAAGCTGAAACCTTTCACCATCATTACATTCGACAAGCGATTGCTCGTTGGTATTAATGCATCACTACAAAGCGAAGAAAGACAAGTAGAACACCTAACAGAGCCACAAACTGCCGTGTCTCGTGGCTTCTGAGACAGCCAGACGGATACACAAAACAGGTAAGATAAATGGACAGCAAGATGGGCAAGGTCCTCTCTCTCACTCTCTTTCTTCATCAGCAACTGGGTCTGCTGCCAACCACACTCACCTGGGAGCCACGATGTACCAGGGCAGCGGCGCGGAGCACTTGGGCAGGCCGCAGCGCTCTGGCCGGTCGCCCGTGTAGCACCAGGGCTCCGTGTCGATGCTGTCCCAGTTGCGACAAAAGCTGTGGCCGCCGCGCAGTGCCGGCTGTTCGGCCACCAGCCGGCCGTAGTCCGGGTGGCGCCGCCACGGCTGGCAGGCCCGGCCGGACGCCGCCCGCCGCGCCGTGCCCGCGTACTCGCGTCCGTCGCCCGAGTAGCACGTGTGCTCGTGCCGCACGGGCGCCACGTCAGCCAGGCCCAGCCGGACACAGTCAGCCGCCTCTGGCGAGCCCACCACCGGCAGCTGCTCACACACGGGCACGTGGATCTTGAGCCCGATGAGCGGGTGCTGGCGTGCGTTGGACCACTGCTGCTTGCAGTGCTTCTCCTTGAGCGCCTCGCACTCCTCGCGGCAGATCTGCTGCGGTCGCGCCGGTCTCGTCGCCACGTCGCACGGCGGAAAGGCGGCCACGCAGATTGACTGCACCGCGTACTGGATGCACTGCAGCACAGCGCAACGTGGCTGAACATCTGCACGGCGCAACACGCACCAGTGTGTTCGCAATGCAACACGGATAGACATTGACGAAGCACGGGGCATATGGACGTCGCATATGACGACCGATTATTTGAGCGAAGTTGCGGGTATGAACACAAACAGAGCGCAGCTAGTGTTCAGACTCACAACGGATGGCACAAAGTGGAAGTCAGAAATCGTGGGCAAGTCTGTAGTAACGAGACGCCGAGCAGAAATCAGAAGGCAGAACGAGCCGGGGACCAGACACATATCAGAAAACGCCACCGACCGGAGTCAGAAGGCCAGGAATTCCTCGGGGGGGGGGGGAGGGGAACTTCGGACTCGTGCTGTGTATATATATATATATATATATATATATATATATAGGGTGCAAATATATATATATATATATATATATATATATATATATATATATATATATATATATATATATATATATATATATATATGGAAGTGGCGGGTCGGTGACTCGGATGCGTCGTTAAAGAAGAGGTCCGGGAGTCAGAAATTGTTTTAGGGAATTAATAGTAATACAGGGCGGGACAATCTAGGGCAAGTCGAGGCATCCAGGACTGAATAAGGTTGAAGCGTCAGGGATTGTCTAGAGGTGGCCAGCGAACTCGGGACTGTCTAGGTGATGTAGGCGGTCTGGGAAGGTGATACGATTATTACCTCGGAGAGGTTGGCGGCTGCCTCGATGACTCTGAGCGCATTCACCAGGCGACCCTCCATGTCTGACGGAGTGTCGCTGTCTGCCACGAACACGGTGCGGTCGCGGAGGTAGCGCGCGCACCCCAAGCCCTCGTACAGCTGACACGAGCCAGCCACGTTGAGCGGACTCTCGGGCGGCTGCAGCGAGTGTAGACCGAATCGGCGGGTCGAGCCGCCACCAAGATCGTCCATCCCCGGCACAGTCCTGAGAGTACAGGCAGGTCAAGCACCGTCCTCGGAGCGCAGGCAGGTCAGACCAGGCCTTCATATCACGCACAGTCACGAAAACACACGCATGTCACATTGATACTGGGCCCTTCATCTGAGCATCTGTCAGCTTCTCTACCCACTGCCATGCTTCGCCTTTCGGCTGCTGGGTGAGCATGCCAGTGTCCCTCTCGTCATGCAAATGAACACAACGCAAAAAGCAGGGCCGCGTCCAGAGACGCAAGTGTAGCATAGACCGGCAGACAGCTCTACGCGGTACCGACACACACTAGGGTCCATTACGTGAACCAGTCTGACGGGGCAGGAGGCCGTTCGTCCAGTCTATGTCTGACTCGGTCCCTACAAGACCAGCGGTGTCGGTGACTCCTGACGATCTGCTCTGATTGTCAGCGAACATGTCGCGATGCGACTGGACACCCGAACAAAGACTCCTTCGTCAGAGTCACTTGAAAACACGCGGCGCACAGCCACTCGGAGTCGCAGAGAGCGGCCGTAACCGTGCTTTACGACCATGCTGCTGGTGCAAACGAAGTACTTCACACTCGCAGCACAAACCCACGCCTGTTCGTCACTATTAAGCTAAGCTGAGTCCACCCCATAATTTGCAGCGGTCACCATCCGCCAAATGGAGGTGCAGCTGAGAAATCTGAGCCATCCGGAGACGTGGGCGGCGTGTGATGTGCCACCCGTGCTGTACATGCCACTGATCGGAGTCTCTGGTAAGTAGCTCACACACCGTCAGTACCTGGCCCGATACACCCGGCCCACACACCATCAGCACCTGGCCTGATACATCCGGCCCACACACCATCAGCACCTGGCCCGATACACCCGGCCCACACACCATCAGCACCTGGCCTGATACATCCGGCCCACACATCCGGCCCACACCGCCATCAGCACCATGAACTGCCCGATACACCTGGCCCACACACCATCAGCACCTGGCCCACACACCATCAGCACCTGGCCCACACACCATCAGCACCAGGCCCGATATACCTGGCCCACACACCATCAGCACCTGGCCCACACGCCATCAGCACCAGGCCGATACACCTGGCCCACACCATCAACACCAGGCCCACACACCATCAGCACCAGGCCCGATACACCTGGCCCACACACCATCAGCACCCAGCCCACAAACCATCAGCACCTGGCCCGATACACCCGGCCCACACACCATGAACACGAGGCCCGATACACCTGGCCCACAAACCATCAGCACCTGGCCCACACACCATCAGCACCAGGCCCAATATACCTGGCCCACACACCATCAGCACCTGGCCCACACACCATCAGCACCTGGCCCGATACACCTGGCCCACACACCATCAGCACCTGGCACGATACACCCAGCCCACACACCATGAACACGAGGCCCGATACACCTGGCCCACAAACCATCAGCACCTGGCCCACACACCATCAGCACCAGGCCCGATACACCTGGCCCACACACCATCAGCACCTAGCCCACAAACCATCAGCACCTGGCCCGATACACCCGGCCCACACACCATGAACACGAGGCCCGATACACCTGGCCCACAAACCATCAGCACCTGGCCCACACACCATCAGCACCAGGCCCGATATACCTGGCCTACACACCATCAGCACCTGGCCCACACGCCATCAGCACCAGGCCCGATACACCTGGCCTACACACCATCAGCACCAGGCCAGATACACCTGGCCCACACACCATCAGCACCAGGCCCGATACACCTGGCCCACACACCATCAGCACCAGGCCCGATACACCTGGCCCACACACCATCAGCACCTGGCCCACACACCATCAGCACCAGGCCCGATACACCTGGCCCACACACCATCAGCACCAGGCCCGATACACCTGGCCCACACACCATCAGCACCTGGCCCGATACACCTGGCCCACACACCATCAGCACCAGGCCCGATACACCTGGCCCACACACCATCAGCACCCGGCCCACACACCATCAGCATCTGGCCTGATACACCCGACACACCATAGCATCTGGCCTGATACACCCGGCACACCATCAGCATCTGGCCCGATACACCCACGGCACACCGACACACACCATAGCATCTGGCCGATACACCAGCCGGCAACCGACACACACCATCAGCATCTGGCCTGATACACCCAGCCGGCACACCGACACACACCATCAGCATCTGGCCTGATACACCCAGCCGGCACACCGACACACACCATCAGCATCTGGCCTGATACACCCAGCCGGCACACCGACACACACCATCAGCATCTGGCCTGATACACCCAGCCGGCACACCGACACACACCATCAGCATCTGGCCTGATACACCCAGCCGGCACATCGACACACACCATCAGCATCTGGCCCGATACACCCAGCCGGCACACCGACACACACCATTAGCACACGTAGGTGTAGGAGTCGGCAGCCATTCCAAACGTGAACCAAGTGTGCACAATTCATTTGTTGCGAGTGGACAGGCTGAACGATTGTAGCTCCAATATTGGTGTAGATCACGACCAAGTACGTAGGGAGCACGCATAATTATTACTTAAATGACACATGAAGCGAGCACCTAAGTAGCATGCAGCAATCCTCAAATATGGCATGGCGATATTGTCGTGAACTCGCTCAGCTCCCACAATGCCAATTGCCGAGGACCACAATAAATCCACATTTCGGCTCAATTTCAGAATAAACTCACTGGATGTTGGAGTCTGGCAAGTCGAAGATGGGCCTGACAGTTGGGAACTGGATGTCATCCGTCCTTGTCTTGGAATCTGAAGCCAATACCGAGCATGAGGGCAAAATACATTACACACCGAAATTGAATCCATCGCTTCACGTGACAGAAGCCACAGTTCGATTATTATCGAAGACAAAAACTACATTTGAAACGGCGGATCACGTCGATCGTGATGATGGTATTGCACTACAAGCGATATATTTCACCGCCAATGCAGGACGGCGATGACGATTGATCACGAGCTCGCCAACCGGCTCGACGGCGTCTCTACCCGTTATAATGCATGACAATCAAGTGGTGGAAGTACATCGACGCGTGATAGCATGGCCGAGAAGATGCGACAGCGCGTTCCAATTTTGCCGTTAGGGACACGACAGCGGGTGTCAGTTTTGCCGTTAGGGACACGACAGCGGGTGTCAGTTTTGCCGTTAGGGACACAACAGCGGGTGTCAGTTTTGCCGTTAAGGACACAACAGAGGTGTTGGTTTTGCCGTTATGGACACGACAGCGGGTGTCAGTTTTGCCGTTAGGGACACAACAGCGGGTGTCAGTTTTGCCGTTATGGACACGACGGCGTGTGTCAGTTTTGCCTTTAGGAATGTGACGACGCATGCCAGCATGGCCGAGGAAAGACATCTAGCAGCACGCCTACGATACGGCATTACACATCAGAGAACAGCCTCAAAATTAACAGATCTATACATACGGCGACCTGTGCTATATCATGAGTGGCCAGAACACTGGCGAATCCAGTATCCAGCGGTTGCTTTCCACTCATTTTGGGAGAGGAGGGATCATTTTTTGTTGTAAATTTCCCAGGGTTCAACATTTTCACGTTGCGTATCTACATGTGCCTAGATTGTTTTGAGGCACCGATTTCAGACATAGGTCTGGAACTCGATAAATCTGAGAAATACATATTCTGCTGCAAGAAATTCTCTTGAGAAAGGGAGTAGTGTTTATCTATTATCACTGGATGTGCGCAATCCAATGTCCCAATCCACAATGTAGGTATGCCGTGATTCCTCCTGGATCGACCAATGGACCAGAGTATTCTTTAGGAAACCAGCATTAGGGGACAACGGTGATAAAATATGCGTCAAAATGAAGAATTACGTCAGGATCTGTGAAGTTACAAAAAGGAGGAAAGTCGCAGATCCCTGGGTGAACCCCTTCCCCTACCCAGTTAACATGTTACAATAGGTACTGCAGTGGCCCCGAATTTCATGTCACTGCTCGCTTGGAACGTTGCGTGTGGGGAGGGGGATGAGCTCCAAGACAGTCACCAGGGTGCGTTTGCGATGTGGACCAGAAGCTAGCAGTCCGCCTAACAGACGTCTCACAAAATGAATAGGAAACCCGCCCACGGCCCAGTTCAAGGGAAATAAACTCCCCTGCCACCCATTGCAAAGGTAGCGAACCCAGCAGCAATTCACCAAATAGCAGGCTTGCCGGCGCCACCCACCAGATTTTCTGTTGACATACTCTACAAACAGCGAACCTCCAGAAGCGACGGCCTCCATTAACAGCCACTCCGATGGACATACAACCGGACGCACCAGAAGGGTGGTCACCTGTCCGCCGAACGGGCAGCACCCAGCGCCGCACAGTGGCGAAAGGGCGGACAACGAGCAAAGGCCGGGCAACAGGCAAAGGGCAGCGGCGGGCCAGCCGGACAGCGGGCCCGCCGAAACGGACAGTACCCGGCGTCCGGCCCGGCGAGGCACCCACGTGTTCTGGACGGGCCGGCGGCGTTCCTGTCGTACTCGACCACCACGATGGCCGTGCTCTTGGCCCGGTGCACGCCATTGGAAGCCTCGCAGCTGTAGAAGCCCGTGTCGTGCGTGTCCACCTCGGCGATTCTCAGCCGCGAGCGCCAGCCGAGTCGGGTTCGCAGCGGCTTCTTGACCTGCGCTTCGTGCGGCTCCATGGACACCCCGTTGCGGTACCACTGGAACAGCGTCGGCTGCGGGTCCCCGACGAAATCGCAGCGAAGCTTGAGCCTGTCGCCACTGTTCAACGTCATGTTCCGCAGCGGCTTCAGCAGTCGCAGCGTCCGTCCCGTGGTCATACTGTGGACGAAAACCATGTTATTCATAAAACTATAAGTGGGACAATGAACACCATCGACTGATATTTGCTTTCTTCTGTACAGTTTGCTATTATTGGCTCGTGCTAGCAAGCGCAGCTGCATCGAAGGAACATGTTTCAATTGTTGTAAGTCTTGTTTTTGTTGTAGGTGTCTAAATGTCTTTTCTCGAGTGAGGGGATTCACAGTAAAAAAAGAAAAGAAGGAAACTAAGCCGGGGCTGGCAGACTTGTGTTCCTTTTCATTGTGATCGAATTGCGACGACGTGTTCTAGCCTATGGGAAAGGGCTTAGCCCCGCACTGAGTCAGCGGGGACTTCACGGCCATATTCAGATCACTAGCGGTCCGACGGCCCGACGGCAGCAACAGCCGAACACACAGCAGCCACAGTCGGACCCACACAGCTGCCACAGTCAGATCCACACATCGGTCACAGTCGGAGTCACACAGCAGCTACAGCCGGAGCTACACAGCAGCCACCGTCGGACCCACACACAGCAGCCACAGCCGACCACGCACAACAGTCACAGTCGGACCCACACAGCAGCCACAGTCGGACCCACACAGCAGCCACAGTCAGATCCACACATCGGTCACAGTCGGACCTACACAGCAGCCACAGTCGGACACACACAGCAGCCACAATCGGACCCACACAGCAGCCACAGTCGGACCCACACAGCAGCCACCGTCGGAGTCACTCAGCAGCCACAGTCGGAGCCACACAGCAGCCACATTTGGAGCCACACAGCAGCCACAGTCAGATCCACACATCGGTCACAGTCGGATCCACACATCGGTCACAGTCGGATCCACACAGCAGCGACAGTCGGATCCACACAGCAGTCACAGCCGGACCCATACAGCACATCCAAAGTTGGACCCATACAGCACATTCACAGTTGGACCCGCACAGCACCCACGATCCGACACACACAGCAGCCACAGTCCGATCCACACAGCAGCCACAGTCTGATCCACACAACAGTGGTAGCACCACTGTTGTGTGGACCCATACATCTGCCACAGATGGACCCACACAGCGACCAGAGCCGGACCCACACAGCGGCCAGAGCTG
Organism: Imbricaverruca yamaguchii; assembly: GCA_034440575.1. Lineage (NCBI taxonomy): Eukaryota > Metazoa > Arthropoda > Thecostraca > Neoverrucidae > Imbricaverruca > Imbricaverruca yamaguchii. Next base: position 2,924,752 of record JAOTOL010001649.1, on the reverse strand, counting down.
GACCCACACAGCGGCCAGAGCCGGACCCACACAGCGGCTACAGTCGGATCCCGGCGATGGAGAGTGCGTCGTGATCAGGGACCGTGAGACAGGCGGCCGCCGATGCGATGTATCCACATGTGGTGCACCATGAATAATGCGCGCGCCGCGGGCGGGCCGTGCCGGTCGCCGCGACCACATCAGACAGGCTCAGCACGCACCAGTGTTCTACATGGGGCGTGACTGTGACAGGCCGTCACACCATGGCACACAGGGCTTCGTAAAGCAAACTGCATTGTCGCCCAACTTAGACAGGAGGGGTGAGCTTTTTGTTTCGTTGTCTGCTTGTCAGTTTGCCAGTCAAGCTTTCCACCGCTCAGTGCACCCTTACACGGGGGTCCAGATTTGGTGAACTTCACCCCATTCTGAACCACCGCCATCCTTTACCACTGAGCCCAGGGGAGTACAGTTCCATTAAATGAAGCCAAGTTTTGAGTGGGGGCCAAGGATTCCACCCTCTTCCTCATCTCCAACAAACGAATAGAAGACTTGGCGGCGAAACTCTGTCTGTGAGTGCACAACAGCATTGAATTGAACCACATGCATAGTGACAAGGCAGCCACAGACCACCTTGCTTCTGTACACTAGCGCCGCGGTCACCAGATCCCACAGAGTTTTTTGTTCTATCAGCCGAGCTCAGCTGACTACGCTGCACCTCGTCAGCACAACTCGGGTGATGTTGCTCCCCGCGGTTAGCTGAGCTCAACCGACTTACCGCTCCCGCCGGCCCGGCCAGGCTCGGCCCACTTCGGCTCGGCTCGACTCGACTCGACTCGACTCGACTCGAATCGACTCGACTCGACTCGACTCGACTCGACTCGACTCGACTCGACTCGACTCGACTCGACTCGACGCGACTCGACTCTGGAGGGGAGGGGGAGGGGGGGCTGGCGCGGAGAGCGTCCATCACGAGGCGGGAGCTGACGGCGGAACTACGGCAGACACAGACTGGCACGTGTCGCCACACACGTGTCGTCACACACGTGTCACCACACACGTGTCGCCACACACGTGTCGCCCGACCGTCGTCACGGGCGACGACAAATGGCCGCCGATCACCGGCGGCGCCTAAGCGGCTGCCTCGACACGGCCGCCACGGCCAGACGGATGGCCGGTCGTTACCGTGACCATCGGACAACGGTCAGCAGCTGGGTCGGAGCAAGATCCGAGCAGCAGCGAGCCCGCGAGCGTCCAGCCGCCTGTACCCCTTGGCGAGGTGCAGGCGGCAGTCGGAGTATCGTACAGATCAAGACGGGGTCGGGGGGTAACCGGGTAAATCTAAGCAGAGCAATGTACGTATGGGAGATTTACGTACGCAAATGTACGTACACAAATGTATGTAAGCGCGGATGTATGTATGACATTACGTAAGCGCAGATGTGCGTATGGCTTATGTACGTAAGCGCAAACGTACGTAAGCACAAACGTACGTAAGCGCAAATGTACGTATGCACAAAACTACGTATGCGCAAACGTACGCAAGCGAAAAGGTACGTATGGCATATGTACCTAACCAAATGTACGTAAACGCAAAGGTACACATGCGTAAATATACATACATTTGCGCTTATCTATATTTGTGCATACGTATTTTTCCACACGCGTACATTTGCGCTTACGTACATTTGCAAATACGTACTTTTGCGCATACGTACATTTGCGCCTAATGTATAAAATTCATACGCACATTTGCGCTTACGTACAATTGCCATACATACATCTGCGCTTACGTACATTTGATTACGTACATTTCCTTACGTACATCTGCCATGCGTACTTTTTGTCCTTTTGTCCTTTTGTATATTTGTCCTAGAATCGGGAAAGCGTTTGGGTTTTGCTGATTTATCTCTTGGATTGCGTTGTGAACCTGATTTAGTCCGCATATTTAATTATCCCACAGTCGGTGTAGTTTGGAAACAATGCACTATTGGAACGTCCTCACGAGGAAGGACGGACTATGTAGTCTTCGACAACGTGTCATCGGCTACGTGAATCCTTCGAATTCACAGATATGCTGATTCCCTATCTCTCTGCGCAGCAACCTTTAACTACGTGTACCACTGATGATATCTTGTGCCTGTGTGCACCAATACTTGAAGCAATGCGGAGAAGCGCCAAAACCGCGTCAAATATTCGGCAATTTTCACCACATTGCGGCAGCCACCAAATCGCAAAAAGCTGATTAGGTGGCTACCTAGCTCTTGTAAACGGGCCGCGCGATCTGAATTTTTTTCAGACTCGACCGGATCGGAAACTTCCATTTACGCCTGAGCTACTCATATATACGGGATAAAATACATAAATAAAAATGTAAGGATGGCGGGGCTGTGACTGGATGCAGAGGAGGGTGGCAGAACCCCAAACTGCCGTACATACATACTAGAAGCAGCCAGAATGGTCAGTGTCTGACCAGACACTATTCATATGAAACAGGGTTCATGTGATAACTAAGAGCTTGATTTGTGTACTTATGTGATCGAAATATGGCCAAAGAATCTGTCCCGTCCCCCAGCCCAACCTAATAATCGTCCTACGTTGCTGAGCATCCAGGCATAGCGCTAGCAGTAACGCCCTGGCTTCACGATAACCTCGATGAGAGCTGACAAGGCCTCGAACCGACCAACGAGGAGGATCCGAACAGGACCAACTTGGCATCGGCCTTCGCAGCATCATTGAAAACACAGCTCCACTGGAACACTTGTACGGGTGAATGGTGAGCTCTCGTGTTTGTGTGTTCGCAACGGCACAGTGGAAGCAGGTGAGCATATGGTCTGTTGATTGCTAGTGCTAAATGAGGACCCTGCATTGCCCCGACGGAGCTGCATAAAAGCAGGCTCGACTAGGAACAGTAATGCAAAACAACCCTGCATGGGCATGCCTGCAGGCCGTCCGGCTGACCTGATCTTATGAGGTCAGGTCGGTCATGCACCTATAAATGCTGCTTGCCAGGTGTATGGCGGTCTGCGAAGGGATGGTGATGCAATGGATGGTGATGCACTGGCATTTTCTGGACTCGTCAGTGTACTGGAAGTCTTCGTCATAGTTGCCATACAACGTTATGTTTGGCTACGTCGGTGATTGTGATATGGGCGTCAGCGTTAGTGGTGGTGCGGGTGTGGATGCAACTTGTGAGCGTGAGTGAGGGTGAGAGTTAGGGTGGGTGTGGACGTGCTTCCACGCTCATATCTACACTCACCCGTATATATGTAGATGTATGTGTGTGCAGATGCGGGCAAATGCGAAGTGGGTGTGGATGCAAGACGTTGGTAAATGTCGAGCTGTGAATGCGGTCCGCAATTTGTGACCGAGAGCTTTGGTCCGGGTGCGTGAAGGTGCACCCACACCCAACTGGGTGCGTGTGTGTGGATGAAGGTGTGGGATTCGTGTGCGTATACTGTGGACGTCGGAGCTACTACGTGCGCGAGCACGTGCGGACAATGTTTAACGATATGCGGCCAGATGCCTATTGCGCTGGCCGATAACCAGCCACCGTGAAATGTTTGACATGTGGAACGGGTCTGTTTGGACGCGGTGTTTGCCTTTGCAGACGGCGCTGACAAACGCTGTGTCAACTTGCGTGCAAGCGGCTGTCAATCCCGGCGCAGGCTCCCACCACCCCTGCGGAGGACCGCCGTCACCTCAGGTGTGGCCCGCCGGCGCAGGCTCCCACCACCCCTGCGGAGGGCCGCCGTCACCTCAGGTGAGTGGCCCGCCGGCGCAGGCTCCCACCACCCCTGCGGAGGGCCGCCGTCACCTCAGGTGTGGCCCGCCGGCGCAGGCTCCCACCACCCCTGCGGAGGGCCGCCGTCACCTCAGGTGTGGCCCGCCGGCGCAGGCTCCCACCACCCCTGCGGAGGGCCGCCGTCACCTCAGGTGTGGCCCGCCGGCGCAGGCTCCCACCACCCCTGCGGAGGGCCGCCGTCACCTCAGGTGTGGCCCGCCGGCGCAGGCTCCCACCACCCCTGCGGAGGGCCGCCGTCACCTCAGGTGTGGCCCGCCGGCGCAGGCTCCCACCACCCCTGCGGAGGGCCGCCGTCACCTCAGGTGTGGCCCGCCGGCGCAGGCTCCCACCACCCTGCGGAGGGCAGCCGTCACCTCAGGTGTGGCCCGCCGGCGCAGGCTCCCACCACCCCTGCGGAGGGCCGCCGTCACCTCAGATGTGGCCCGCCGGCGCAGGCTCCCACCACCCCTGCGGAGGGCAGCCGTCACCTCAGGTGTGGCCCGCCGGCGCAGGCTCCCACCACCCCCTGCGGAGGGCAGCCGTCACCTCAGGTGTGGCCCGCCGGCGCAGGCTCCCACCACCCCTGCGGAGGGCAGCCGTCACCTCAGATGTGGCCCGCCGGCGCAGGCTCCCACCACCCCTGCGGAGGGCAGCCGTCACCTCAGGTGTGGCCCGTCGGCGCAGGCTCCCACCACCCCTTCGAGGACCGCCGACGCCTCGGGTGTGCCCAAGTCTCTGTGGGTCTGCCATCACCCCTTCGGAGGCCGCCGTCACCTCAGGTGTGGCCCGCCGGCGCAGGCTCCCACCACCCCTGCGGAGGGCCGCCGTCACCTCAGGTGTGGCCCGCCGGCGCAGGCTCCCACCACCCCTGCGGAGGGCCGCCGTCACCTCAGGTGTGGCCCGCCGGCGCAGGCTCCCACCACCCCTGCGGAGGGCAGCCGTCACCTCAGGTGTGGCCCGCCGGCGCAGGCTCCCACCACCCCTGCGGAGGGCAGCCGTCACCTCAGGTGTGGCCCGCCGGCGCAGGCTCCCACCACCCCTGCGGAGGGCCGCCGTCACCTCAATGTGGCCCGCCGGCGCAGGCTCCCACCACCCCTGCGGAGGGCAGCCGTCACCTCAGGTGTGGCCCGCCGGCGCAGGCTCCCACCACCCCTGCGGAGGGCCGCCGTCACCTCAGGTGTGGCCCGCCGGCGCAGGCTCCCACCACCCCTGCGGAGGGCCGCCGTCACCTCAGGTGTGGCCCGCCGGCGCAGGCTCCCACCACCCCTGCGGAGGGCAGCCGTCACCTCAGGTGTGGCCCGCCGGCGCAGGCTCCCACCACCCCTGCGGAGGGCAGCCGTCACCTCAGGTGTGGCCCGCCGGCGCAGGCTCCCACCACCCCTGCGGAGGGCCGCCGTCACCTCAGGTGTGGCCCGCCGGCGCAGGCTCCCACCACCCCTGCGGAGGGCCGCCGTCACCTCAGGTGTGGCCCGCCGGCGCAGGCTCCCACCACCCCTGCGGAGGGCCGCCGTCACCTCAGGTGTGGCCCGCCGGCGCAGGCTCCCACCACCCCTTCGGAGGACCGCCGACGCCTCGGGTGTGTCCCAAGTCTCTGTGGGTCTGCCATCACCCCTTCGGAGGCCGCCGTCACCTCAGGTGTGGCCCGCCGGCGCAGGCTCCCACCACCCCTGCGGAGGGCCGCCGTCACCTCAGGTGTGGCCCGCCGGCGCAGGCTCCCACCACCCCTGCGGAGGGCCGCCGTCACCTCAGGTGTGGCCCGCCGGCGCAGGCTCCCACCACCCCTGCGGAGGGCAGCCGTCACCTCAGGTGTGGCCCGCCGGCGCAGGCTCCCACCACCCCTGCGGAGGGCAGCCGTCACCTCAGGTGTGGCCCGCCGGCGCAGGCTCCCACCACCCCTGCGGAGGGCCGCCGTCACCTCACATGTGGCCCGCCGGCGCAGGCTCCCACCACCCCTGCGGAGGGCAGCCGTCACCTCAGGTGTGGCCCGCCGGCGCAGGCTCCCACCACCCCTGCGGAGGGCCGCCGTCACCTCAGGTGTGGCCCGCCGGCGCAGGCTCCCACCACCCCTGCGGAGGGCCGCCGTCACCTCAGATGTGGCCCGCCGGCGCAGGCTCCCACCACCCCTGCGGAGGGCAGCCGTCACCTCAGGTGTGGCCCGCCGGCGCAGGCTCCCACCACCCCTGCGGAGGGCCGCCGTCACCTCAGGTGTGGCCCGCCGGCGCAGGCTCCCACCACCCCTGCGGAGGGCCGCCGTCACCTCAGGTGTGGCCCGCCGGCGCAGGCTCCCACCACCCCTGCGGAGGGCAGCCGTCACCTCAGGTGTGGCCCGCCGGCGCAGGCTCCCACCACCCCTTCGGAGGACCGCCGACGCCTCGGGTGTGTCCCAAGTCTCTGTGGGTCTGCCATCACCCCTTCGGAGGCCGCCGTCACCTCAGGTGTGGCCCGCCTCCCCAGGGTTTGCCCTCGTCCTACGGGAACGTCGCAGACGCCTCACGTGTAGTCTGCATCTCTAGGGTTCGCCGTCGCCCCACCAGAGGGTAGCCGTCGCTTCACGTGTGGCCCGCGCCTTTGTGGGTCTGCCATCATCCCGCGGGATGATAGATGTCGCTTCACGTGCAGCCCGAACCTCTGTAGGTCTGCCATCATCTCCGGAACGATAGCCGTCGCTTCACGTGCGGCCCGAACCTCTGTGGGTCTGCCATCATCTCCGGGAGGGTAGCTGTCGCTTCACGTGTGGCCCGAGTCTCTGTGGGTCTGTCATCATCTCTAGGAGGGTAGCCGCCGCTCCACGTGTGGCCCGAGTCTTTGTGGATCTGTCATCGTCCCGCGGGAGGGCAGCCGTCGCTGCACGTGTGGCCCAGGCTTTTGGGGCTCGCTGTCAGTTCTCCCTGTAGGTCTGTGGGCCGCTACAGGCCCGTCTGTGGGCAGTCGTCCTGTGTGTGGGCCGCTGTAGTTCCGTCTGTGGGCTGTCACCCGCCGGCGTGCGAGCCGCTGTAGGTCCGTCTGTGGGCTGTTGGCGTGTGTGTGGATCGCTGTAGGTCCGTCTGTAGGCTGTCATCTGGTGTGTGGGCCGCCATAGGTCCGTCTGTGGGCTGCCGTTCTCCAGTGTCCGGTCATCGCCGTAAGCCGTCAGCTGCCATCCGTCAGCTGTCCAGCCGTCAGCTGCCCAGCCGTCAGCTGTCCCAGCCGTCAGCTGCCCAGCCGTCAGCTGCCGTCCGTCAGCTGTCCAGCCGTCAGCTGCCCAGCCGTCAGCTGCTCAGCCGTCAGCTGCTCAGCCGTCAGCTGTCCAGCCGTCAGCTGCCCAGCCGTCAGCTGCCCAGCCGTCAGCTGCCCAGCCGTCAGCTGCCCAGCCGTCAGCTGTCCAGCCGTCAGCTGCCGTCCGTCACCTGCCCAGCCGTCAGTTGCCCAGCCGTCAGCTGCCCAGCCGTCAGCTGCCTAGCCGTCAGATTCCCAGCCGTCAGCTGCCCAGCTATCAGCTGCCCAGCCGTCAGCTGCCCAGCCGTCAGCTGTCCAGCCGTCAGCTGTCCAGCCGTCAGCTGTCCAGCCGTCAGCTGTCCAGTCGCTGCACTGCTGGCGACCACCGCCGGACTGTAAGCATGTGCCACTGTCCATTCCCGCATGAGCCGCTGTAAGCTCGTGTGTGAAGCACACTCCCAGCGGCCACGCCCCGCCACACCAACTTCGCCGCGGGCTGGTCCCCACGTGCCAAGACACGTCCGAGGAGACGACCGACCGTCAGCTGCCCACCCGTCAGCTGTCCAGCCGTCAGCTGCCGCGGGCTGGTCCCCACGTGCCGAGACACGTCCGAGGAGACGACCGACCGTCAGCTGCCCACCCGTCAGCTGTCCAGCCGTCAGCTGCCCAGCCGTCAGCTGCCCAGCCGTCAGCTGTCCAGCCGTCAGCTGTCCAGCCGTCAGCTGCCGCGTGCTGGTCCAGCCGTCAGCCCCCACGGGCCGAGACACGTCCGAGGAGACGACCGACCGTCAGCGACATGGCGGGGATACGTGTGCCGACCGTCAGCGACATGGCGGGGATACGTGTGCCGACCGTCAGCGAGATGGCGGGGATACGTGTGCCGACCGTCAGCGAGATGGCGGGGATACGTGTGCCGACCGTCAGCGAGATGGCGGGATTTAGGAATGGTGTGCCGACCGTCAGCGAGATGGCGGGGATACGTGTGCCGACCGTCAGCGAGATGGCGGGTACGTGTGCCGACCGTCAGCGAGATGACGGGGATACGTGTGCCGACCGTCAGCGAGATGGCGGGGATACGTGTGCCGACCGTCAGCGAGATGGCGGGGATACGTGTGCCGACCGTCAGCGAGATGGCGGGGATACGTGTGCCGACCGTCAGCGAGATGGCGGGGATACGTGTGCCGACCTGTGCGTGGGTGTGCTCGTGGCGGCGGGCGGTACCGAGCAGCCCAAGACGTGACCAGGGATGAGGAAGGAATTAGTGGCCTCGAACTGCCGCGGACTTGCGCTCTGTCCGGGTATCAGGGCCCTTCTACAAATAACACGCGCTCTGTCCGGGTATCGGGACCCTTCTACAAATAACACGTTGAATAAGCACCACCGCAGGAACACCGCACGCTTCGTTTCCTCTAAGTGGGTCGTGCACCTCAGTTGACGACGGAAATAAAACGACCAGTGTCAAGTTTTACTGAATATCAGCAAAAAGGAAATGCCACCGTCCTCACACTGTGACAGCAATGTGGGACGTCATATTGTCCCAATTGAAGCTCTCCATTTAAGCAATGGATGCACCATCAGACCTGTTTGGTCATTAGCATGGTCAATTAAATGACAGGACCACGCATATAAATCATGAGAATGCACGGAGGCAGGGCTACTCTCGAGACGGTGCGACAGTTGCTCGGAGAAACGTCACTCACAGTTTTTTATTTCCTATATTCCAACAGGACGGGTTAGCGCCTTTTCACTAAGGTGAGGTCACGCTAAAAGCACCCATCGCAGCATTTCCTGCGTGCATACCCGTATATCACGTTATTGTATGTGTTATACGTACACGAGAAGATTACTTAGCTAACTACTGACCTAGCATTGGCGAGGTCGTCGTCGTATTCATCATCATCGTAGTTAATAATATCTTCGGTACGCATTTCGTCACTTGCATCTTCTCCATTGAGCACTGCAAAAAAGAACCGGAGTAAGCTCGATGCATCACTTTCGTTTGTCATTTGTGCTTTATGGTGCGCTAACCATGGTGATCCGTAGCGCTCAGATGCATTATTTTGAAGACGAACATAACGGACGACAAGCAAGGATTTTTTGATGACCTAAAGTACACATCCAATTAAGGACGCATTTGAAATAATAGTCCGATCGGTGATATGATGCGCGAAAAAGTCTCATCACTTCCCAACGTCTGCACCAGCAGCGATCCTCGACAACACTGACCTCCCCTCACACCCGACCAGAGCTGAATCGGGGCGGGTCCGTGCTGCGCTCTCTCCCGCACGCGCACACGCACACGCACGCACGCACACGCACACGCACACGGACACGGACACGGACACGGACACACACACACACACACACACACACACACACACACACACACACACACACACACACACACACACACACACACACACACACACACACACACACAAACAAAAAACACACACAAACAAACAAACAAACAAGCACGCACACACGCACACATACATACATACATACATACATACATATATATATATATATATATATATATATATTATATATATATCATCAATATGTCGTTAAATCAATATGTCGTTGTCGTTCAAATGACATCAATATGTCGTTATACTATATGTAATCAGCACTGATCTGTTTATCCATATATCTATGCATTTCAGAACTCTGTCAGGTACATTCCCATACGCATATATATATATATATATATATATATATATATATATATATATATATATATATATATATATATATATATATATATATATATATACATATATATATATATATATATATATATATATATATATATATATATATATATATATATATATATATATATATATATATATATATATATATATATATATATATATATATGTGCGTATGCGAATGTACCTGACAGAGTTCTGAAATGCATAGATATATGGATAAACAGATCAGTGCTGATATACATATAGTATATGGTCAACGACATATTGATGATTAATGAATGATAACACCGGCACCATACTCCATGTCTACAAGGGAAATACATGACAACCTCACCATCCAGTGCAGCATACACATCCAGTTGATGCCCCTCCCCCATACACACACCACTAGTTCTCATTGGCATTGACGACTATGTTACGAAGTGATATTAATTGTCTGTATGTTATTAGGCAACGTTTGTTGTCTTTAAAAAAAAGTGATATGAAGGTTATGTACAAAGTTAGCAAACAAGCATTACCTATGACTCGAACGTGATTGCCTTCAGCAGTGGTGCACAGCTTCGCGTTCGTATATAAAGCAATGTCCATTGTCTAGGCACCCCGTAATGAGCATGGGACCAGAATAGAGAGGAATTAACAAGGTCGGTAGAATGCCATAGTTAACGTGCAGTTGAACCACAGCCTCGTGTTTCGCGCTGCTTCATTGCGTCTCCCGCTCTAAAATGTTTCTCAATTGGCAATGGCCTGTGGGAAATGAGTCTCCTGGGCGTTTGCCACCACTTTCAGCTGAAACGTATCCGGAAAGGCTCGGGTTTTGGAAGTGGTACGTTTGGAGAGAAATAATGACATGTTGCAGGTGGAGTAAGCAGATTCTTGACGTGCCCTTTGTCGTCTGTTGAAGTACCTGGCCCATGCGCCGAGAACCCGTCGTCCCTGCCCCGGGTGAGTTGCCAGCCTTCCCAGTCACGTTGTGACCAGGAAACTCGTTTCCACGAGTAGCGTGGTCGCCGGCACCAGCCACCAGCAGCCACCAACACGTGAACTGCAGCCGGCCCTCCAGCCGACTGACCCACGCACAATGGAGAATGATCAGGCGGGACGAGCCGTACCGTTACGCTGGGAGTACGTCAGGAGAGGAAGTAAACGAACGGAAACGGTTTTTAATGCGCAGATTGCGAACAAAGAATGTGATTAATTTTCTGCACCAAGATCCACGATTTAGAGGATGGGAATGGAATTCACTCACATAGAGAGAACATCATATAACTCAGCAACCTTTTCAAAGCATTCGTTTGTCCGACGTGCCCCTTGCAAACTACCGTTGACAAAGGGCACGACTGCAGCTGAACATTCGGCCGCCGGTTAAGCTGGAGCCGGCATTAGCATGTTCCCGTCAACAAGATCATCATTGTACTGCTGCTGTCAAAATATATTCGTCACATCGTTACCATGTGTCACACTGTAGGCTCTCCCTGTCAGATAGATAAATTAGTGTACATGTTGCCCGGTAGGACACCTATTAGTTATGGGTCAGTTTAGACACCGAATGTCTCAAGAAATTTATCGACACGTGTTATCGTGAGAAATATAGACACGAAGAAATATCGCCACGAAGCGTCCGGTCGGTACCTTGGTCTGTGAAAGCAGGTCACTGGGGTACAGTACGCCTACTGAGGTGACTCAAGGTCGGCAGTACGTCACAGATCAGGCTGTCCTACCTGATGTGATGACGTCACTGTTCAGACAACGGTCCGTATTTACCGCTCTGGCGCCGTTCTATCCTTCACAGAACGGCAGTGGATACGCAGCTCAGCTCGGCGAGTGAGACGCGGCCTGTTCTTCAGCTCAGCTGTGCCAGGCCTTCCATTTGGCCAGTCGTCGTTTGCGGGCATCTCTGACGAGGGCACACGCGAGGGGAGCGGCCGCCGACAGACAGACATGATGGATCGATGGATAATTTCCCCACACTCTGCGCCGTCGTGGGCCGTGGCGGGACGGCTGCCGCTGCCGCTGTGTCCTCCTCAGCCGTGGCGGTACGGCTGACGCTGCCGCTGTGTCCTCCTCAGCCGTGGCGGGACGGCTGACGCTGCCGCTGTGTCCTCCTCAGCCGTGGCGGAGACGCTCCCGTTAGGTGGGAGGCTAGTGGCTTCTCGTGGGAGCTGACGCTGCCGCTGTGTCCTCCTCAGCCGTGGCGGGACGGCTGACGCTGCCGCTGTGTCCTCCTCAGCCGTGGCGGGACGGCTGACGCTGCCGCTGTGTCCTCCTCAGTCGTGGCAGGACGGCTGCCGCTGCCGGCGCGAGCGTGTTCTCCTCACAGCGGCCACAGTCCATCACTCACAACACGGCCAGCGCTCCGGAAACGCCGCCGGCAGTGTTCCCCGTCACACGCCCAATCACCCCCAGAATATCGGCTGTCGTACGCCGTCTGGTATGCCGGCATCCATGCCGGATCACCGACGAGCATATCAGTCATTACAGGCTCGATCGCGGGTGTCTATATCAGTTGTCATGGACTGGATCATGGACGAGTCCGTCCAATATCGGTTAGGCTGGATTGTGGACAGATCCGTCTCTTTTGTAGGTCGGATCACGGACAAACTTTACAGGATGTTAATGCTCAATCGCAGAACAGCATATCGACCATGTGCCATTGAATTCGGGTTAGGGTCTCGTCCTGCCAAAAATATTGGAAATTACCCAGAAAATAGACGCCCGCACCTGGCCTACACACTATATATACATATATGTATATATATACATTGGCAACAAAGCCAAGATGATTATTTAGTCAATCTCGTTCTCGATAACAGGCACAGAAAATCTGCACCGGATGGCACATACAATTTTTATTATTCTTGTAGTCAGTCAGACGTAAAACAGCGCCCGTGGACCGGTAGGCAGCAAGCAACCGGCGTAGTCAGTTAGGCGTCAATCAGCAGGCGTGGCCCGTTAGGCATTAAGCAGCACCCGCGGATCGGCAGGGTGAGCGGCTGGAGCGGAGGCCGGCGTTAATTTCGCAACAGGCGGCCGAACGGCCGCCTATCTCTCGCCCAGGGAGATAATTCTCCCGTGTCCGCGAACCGTGGCGAATTTGGCTGATTATATGCGAAATGTGCCTTTAATTAAAGCATGCGCAGCGTATAACTTAGGTGTTACTAACGCAACAACGAGTCGAGACTGTCCATTGTGCGCGCTGACGGATTCACGAAGCGGAAATCCGCAGCTTCCACGCGAGCCAATTTCCCTAAGAAATTTATCTCGCCTTGCCTTTGTGATACATCACGTCGGTTCACTCCTCGGATAAGACAAGTGTTAATAGCACAACTGCCTGCGCGACCAAAGAGCGGCATACTAAAAAGCTGGCAATATAAAGCGAGCCGGCGCGTTTTCCGGCGGATATCTCGCATCCGAAACAGAAGATCTTGATCCAAGTAATTCTCGAAGCAGCGTCCTGCCAGTCATCGATCTGCAGCTGTTGTGAGAAAAACAAGGCCGTCCCACAGCGCCGGGTGATCCATCATTTGCCATTAACCAGGAAATTCAAGTCGAGTCTGGGGATGATGAGCCGCTATTGGCGATGGATCACTGCGCTGTCGGCCGTCGCGGCTGGATCAGTGGCACGGCGAACAGCGCTGCCAGCTCCCAACGCTGGAGCAGCGGCACGGCCAACAGCACCGACAGCAGGCGCACAGCAGCACCGACTGGTGAACAGGACAGCACCGCAGCAGGCGCACAGCAACACAGACAGCAGGCGCACAGCAGCACCGACTGGTTAACAAGACGGCACCGCAGCAGGCGCACAGCAACATAGACAGCAGGCGCACAGCGGCACCGACTGGTTAACAAGACAGCACCGCAGCAGGCGCACAGCAGCACCGACTGGTTAACAAGACAGCACCGCAGCAGGCGCACAGCAGCACCGACTGGTTAACAAGACAGCACCGCAGCAGGCGCACAGCAACATAGACTGGCCAATGGAACAGAAACTGCAACAGACACATGGTACTGTCGGCCGCCACTGCTGGAACAGTGGAATACTCCACGATGATATGACATGACCATGCTCCTAGAGGTAAACTGAGCGAACATCTAGAGCTGCACCAAACGCAGCTCCTGGAGCTTAATCCGACACAACAATCGGAGCTTAATCCGACACAACAATCGGAGCTTAATCCGACACAACAATCGGAGCTTCACCCGACACAACAATCGGAGCTTAATCCGACACAACAACCGGAACTTCACCCTATACAATGAAAGCTGCACTCGACACAACAGTCGAGGCTCCACCCGACACAACAATCGGAGTTTCACCCGACACAACAACCGCAACTTCACCCTATACAATGGAAGCTGCACTCCACAAAACAGTCGGGGCTCCACCCGCCACAACATCCGGGGCTTCGCCCGACACAACAAGCGGAGCTTCATTCCACACAACAATCAGAGCTTCACTCGACACAACAGTCGGGGCATCACCCGATACAACATCCGGCGCTTCGCCTGAAATAACAGTCGGGAAGCGAAACAACAGCCGGGGGTTCACCGAACATCCCAAACTACGTCTCAAACTACACCCGACAAAAATCCTCAACGACACCAGACGAACAGTCGGAACTGCACCTAGCGACACATCCGGAGCTACGCCGAGGAAACACTCCGAGTTGTTCCAGTGTGTGTATGTTAAGTCTTTGCGGCGGCATCGATACTAGTGCTATTCGATGTAATATACGCAAAACACCGATTGGCGGCTCATTATCCCTCATTAATCCGATGTTTCGAAATTGTTAACTAGAATACTTCAGCCCGGACTCGGCAAGGAACAGCGGTATTTGTTCACACACGAATGGCGGAATTTCGGAACGTGGCGCAAATGCACGCACACAGGCTAAATAAATGCAGAGAGCAGTGCACATGTACACCGAACATGGTTGCAATATCATCTGCATTTACCAAATTCGATACGATTACTGCGCGAAAATCAGTTCAGTTTCGACAGACATCTGGAAATTGACATCCCGTCTTCATATTGAGTGAATACCCCCTATAAGTCATCGTGCACCACACAATAGCATGGCGTACATGGTGATGCTTTTAAGTCTAATAACCCAGTCAACTAAGTTACTGTCTTCTTTTAATTCGGTACATTGCCGAGCTTTTTCATTATGATATATATTCTTCATATTCCCCATACAGCTATCCGTTTTAAGCCCAGTAAATTAAGAAAAGTTAAAATGTCAGTGAAATCAAATTTCAAGTCAGTTTGTTTCTTGAAGGATAAATTCCTAGTGGATTTAATAAATAGAACGTGTAATTGCGCGGAATCCCACAAACACCGCCATAGAAATAAATTATATCAAACTCAACTTTTCACGGAAATGTACGTCACAACCAGACAACAATGACGTTCCACATCGTAGTATTTCAGTTCGTACAACGCATCAATGGTGCGACATGAAATTATGTTGGTGATTTTTGTTGTTCCTCAATCAATTCTAGGTGTGCTCAATTAATCAAATCAATCTCAAATACACCGTCCTGAAGAAAGCATCAAAACGTTGCAGGTCAAAACGTTGTGGGTGGTTGGCAAAATACCACCCCGTGGATGCTGTTGATCCATGAAAAGAAGCCTTTATATAGAAAATGTTGTAGGAGCACCAATGCTTTTCACGAATACATCGCCCCTCGACGGGTGAATTGCTTATGCAATGTCTCCAGATTTAGCATAAGATGATGCAGACGGTCCGCTCAATACTGGGGAACCCAATAGCCAATGTATAAAGTAGCAGCCCACCCACGGTCGATTTCATCAAACTTCACCCGTGAATCTAAACCTAATCTCATGCAAGCAATTACTCATTCGTCTGCAAAATACAATATCCTTTGATCACTTCATTCTCGACTAGACGCTCCTGCAAAGCCTGTTCTGCGACGCGAGGTGAAATTTATTTCAGATAATCTGTACACATCAGTTGATAAATGATGTGCATATTGCACCGGGTGCAGCGCCTCCAGATTGCTCAGTTTGATAATAAGCAGATGCTCTATGACGACCCCCCCCCCCCCAGAGCCGTTCGACAATGCTCCTATGATGCCGCACCGCGGTACGTTCTGTCATGACAGAGCGAGCTGCATCATACGACGCTACCTCCGCCGGCCATCGAGCTGCCACTGCCGTACGTTCTGCCATGGCAGAGCGAGCTGCATCACACGACGCTACCTCCGCCGGCCATCGGGCTGGTACTGCCGTACGTTCTGCCATGGCAAAGCGAGCGACACTACAGCGTCCTATCCAGCCACCGACAATTTCGCTCACCGCTCCATAGGTTATCTCGCGCAAAAGTTTAGCGCCATTCTAGCAGTTTTGCACAGATCCATTCACTGGTCTCTTCATTTCTACTACAGTTCCATCATTTCAAAGTGTGGTGCTTATGGACAGAAAGAAGACACCATGTTGCAGTTAGATCGTTGTTGGCACAATACAGAGATCATAATGTTTTTTAATGTTCAAGGCTTAATGTTTCATGAACTGTAAAAATATACTCTGTAAAATATATCAACATTACATAACACTCGAAGCTAGGATATGCTGCAGACTCGTCTGACACAATAGTTCGACACGAGCAGCTCTCCAGGCTCATCAGCACCGATGCAGAAAACGGTTCCAAGTCGGTAGGACAGGGACCGTTTTGAGATTTCTTCTTTCCAAGCAACACCATATATGAAATCACACGATACCAGTTCTTGTACAGTTACAGCGGCCCCATATTACCTGCTACAATTACAGCGGCCACTTCACCAAGCTATGCGGCGCCCACCTCCCTCTACGTTGAACGGCGGAGTCAATTAGGAGGGGAACAGAGATGAACACCATCAAAGCTGTCTTCGAAACCATACACATTATTACAGTGGGGTATCGAACTAGGCATGCGTTCGATGCCGATGAACTGCTGAGATCCAAAGAGAAACTGCTGAGATCCAAAGAGAAACTGCCAAGATCCAAAGAGTGTTGGTGCTGTTCCCGGTGTCCGTTCGGCATAGCTTCGTGCGTACAACTGATGCAACTGTGGCTTACAAATCCCAGTGTGTCAGAGCACGCCTAGGCCCTGGATGGTATGACAAAAAAAAACAGCAGTGGCAAGGTTCTCTTCCCCAAACTTGACTAAACCGCACATCCACGTCAAGCTATGACCACAGTCGGATTCGTACCAACGGCAAGAAGGCTCCAATCGAAATAACTGCACTTTTTAAGCGCAATGGGTTGTTGGCGCCAACTTCAGATGGCTTGAGGCTGAGCCGTGATTGCTCAAGTTTTCCCAGAAACTTCAGCGTTACGGTGCCTGGTGCAACAAAGACGTCTCGAAACACGCCTGGGATCAACCGATATGGGAAGAACAATGGCATTGGGTCAGATTAATCAGTGAGCGCAAAAGACAGATAGAAAAGCTTCAGTCAGCATGGTGTAAGTTGAATAATAAACATCTAATGGCTTTTAGCAACTGCAACAAACGGCGACGAGAAAAGATGCTCTGATCACAAAATAAGACCAGAAACCTCAGTGCATGCAACTTACATCCACTCTGTGCATGAAGGCTTAGAAATACAAACAACATGCAATTAGCCACAGAACCTGATCAAAATGAATGCCACAAAAGGCTATAATGAGGACTGATGCGCATACGATGACGAACAACGGACAACTAACCAGAAGCACATGTGAAGCCTTCAACAAAGCTTCATAAAACACAC
This sequence comes from Imbricaverruca yamaguchii, assembly GCA_034440575.1. Lineage (NCBI taxonomy): Eukaryota > Metazoa > Arthropoda > Thecostraca > Neoverrucidae > Imbricaverruca > Imbricaverruca yamaguchii. The sequence continues at coordinate 2,907,328 of JAOTOL010001649.1, read as the reverse complement.
AAGTTTGGGATGCTATGTGTCGAGGAGACAGGGACGAAAAATGCCACTAAAAGCAAATATTAAGCATAATATACAATGCAAAAATATATGCACTAAATACTGGTCATTGACTGCATTAATTCCGGTGCTACTCTTTACATACCCCAGACATTACTGGTGCTGAACTTTTGTGTTTAAATCACTTGCTGTGATCTTTAAAAGTTGCAGCAAACATGCCGGAAGGATTATAACTGCAGTACTACAAAATGCCCAGCATTTCCATGAACATAATTTTGCTCCCCATCCCAGTACTACAACCGAATAATAACACTACCACCTAAGGCCGGCTTTCCAGATGACTATCCACCGGTGGTGGGCAAATGTTCAAAAATTGTTTGCCTTTGATGAAAATTGCTGTCCTTTATTTCGATTTGGTGCTGCTCAACCTGCCGCGACTAAGCGTTGTACGGGCTATTCTGACTGAGGACGCTACTACCCACTGTCTTCACTGAGAACGCTCACTGTCCGCTGCCCTGACGAGTGTTGTCTGCACCACCCGCTGCCCTGACGAGTGCTGCCTGCACCTCCCGCTGCCATGACGAGTTTCGTCTGCATAATACGCTGCCCTGACGAGTGTTGTCTGTACCATCCACTGCCCTGACGAGTGTTGTCTGCACCATCCACTGCCCTGACGAGTGTTATCTGCACCATCCATTGCCCTGACGAGTGTTGTCTGCACCATCCACTGCCCTGACGAGTGTTGTCTGCACCATCCACTGCCCTGACGAGTGTTGTCTGCACCATCCACTGCCCTGACGAGTGTTATCTGCACCATCCACTTCCCTGACGAGTGTTGTCTGTACCACCTGCTGCCCCGACGAGTGTTGTCTGCACCATCCACTTCCCTGACGAGTGTTGTCTGCACCATCCACTGCCCTGACGAGTGTTGTCTGCACCATCCACTGCCCTGACGAGTGTTGTCTGCACCATCCACTGCCCTGACGAGTGCTGTCTGTACCACCCGCTGCCATGACGAGTGCTGTCTGCACCATCCACTTCCCTGACGAGTGTTGTCTGCACCATCCACTGCCCTGACGAGTGTTGTCTGCACCATCCACTGCCCTGACGAGTGTTGTCTGTACCACCCGCTGCCATGACGAGTGCTGTCTGCACCATCCACTGCCCTGACGAGTGTTATCTGCACCATCCACTGCCCTGACGAGTGTTGTCTGCACCATCCACTGCCCTGACGAGTGTTGTCTGCACCATCCACTGCCCTGACGAGTGTTGTCTGCACCATCCACTGCCCTGACGAGTGTTGTCTGTACCACCCTCTGCCCTGACGAGAGTCGTCCACACAACACTATCCTACCCTGTCCTGTCCTACCCAACCTGCTATTCTGGTCAAGTGTTGTGCGCGCTGCCCGCTGACCTGGGTGAGTGTTGTGTGCGCTGCCCGCTGACCTAGGTGAGTGTTGTGTGCGCTGCCCGTTGCCCGCTGCCCAGCCAGCGGCCAGTACAGGAGCGCGCTGTAATGAGTGTTTGGAGTGGCGTCGAGCAGCCAGCAAACACTAGAACGGCGCAGTTCGCATCACAAAGCAGGGGCCGGCCGAGCGGACAACAGCTGCGTTGGAGAGGTAGCCGGTCCCAAGGGGATGCGCAGCGGCGATCACGCCACTAGTTCCAACAGCACGGCGAGCAGCCGAGCATTCTTCGGAAGTGGGGGTGCCAGTGGCAGACAGTACTCGACGAAACACAGGCTTCCAATTCTCCTGTCTCGCTCAGCAAATATTCGAGGGCTACTTCGTTCTCTTTTCAATCTCGAAGTCATCTCCAGTCGATGCACCAAAATTTAGAGAATACCGTTGCGTCAAACGAACAGAATGCCACTGGGCCAGACGCTTTAAAATACCACTTCGTAGGGAACAATAGAGGATATAAATTACCACTGCATCACAGAGTATATTTTGAACCCTGCTGAGTTAGAAGCTAACTGGAATACGGCTGCGTCCTAAAACGTGCAATACCGCTGTGACAATGGCTATAAGATAATACTGTTCAGAAACGATAGAAACTACCATACACCGACCAGCGCTCATAGACCACTTCTCATCTGGATGGTGTGCAATGGCTACGGTTACCAGTCCTGGATGGTAACCACAGGGTGCAGTTTCCGTCTTGAATGATAGTCAGATGGTGCGATTTCTCGCCATGGATGAGAGCTACGTGGTACTGTTTCCTGCCTCGTATGACGATCAGACAATGCAATTTCTCGTCCTGGATGGCAGACAGAGGGTACGGTTTCCAGTCCTGGGTGGTAGCCAGAGGGTACAGCTTCCCGTCCTGGGTGGTAGCCAGAGGGTACAGTTTCCAGTCCTGGGTGGTAGCCAGAGGGTACAGCTTCCCGTCCTGGGTGGCGGCCAGAGGGTACGGTTTCCAGTCCTGAGTGGTAGCCAGAGGGTACAGCTTCCCGTCCTGGGTGGCGGTCAGAGGGTACAGTTCCCAGTCGTGGATGATAACCAGAAGGTTCGGTTTCCTGTCCCGGGTGGCAGCCCGAGGATGTGGTTCTCCGTCCTGAAGGACAGCCACAGGAAGCGCTTTCCCGATGGCCAGAGGCGGCGTATCTCGTCCTGTGTGACGCCTCGAGGGTGCAGCTTGCCGCGCTCGATGACAGCTAGAGGGTACGGTCTGCGAGACGGTGCGAGGCACGCTCGGCTGAAGAATGTCGTGCTGGAGAGCAGTGACAGGAGGCAAGAGACGCGCAAGTGTCGACAGAGTCAACGCCATGAAGTGATGACAGTCACCCGAACGTCAACACTCTGCGAGTGACATCGAGTGGGAGGTGGTGTGCCCAGCAGTCAGCACACCGAGTCGGCGGGTCAGTGCTCTGACGGAATGACTTGGCACACAGTACAGCAGCTGCACCACGCCGTAGACAGAGGCTCTGCTACTGCAGGTCAGCACGGCGTCGACGCCGGGCCAGGCGGAGCGATACACCGGGTCAGGACAGTGCCGACGCCGGGCCAGGTGGAGCGATACACCGGGTCAGGACGGCGTCGACGCCGGGCCAGGCGGAGCGATACATGTCAGGACAGTGCCGACGCCGGGCTAGGTGGAGCGATACATGTCAGGACAGTGCCGACGCCGGGCTAGGTGGAGCGATACACTGGGTCAGGACGGTGCCGACGCCGGGCTAGGTGGAGCGATACACCGGCGATACACATACGCCGACGCAGGCCCAGGCGGAGCGATACATCGGGTCAGGACGGCGCCGACGCCGGTCCAGGTGGAGCGATACACCGGGTCAGGACAGCGCCGACGCAGGACCAGGTGGAGCGATACACCGGGTCAGGACGGCGTCGACGCCGGGCCAGGACGGATCAGGACGGATCAGGACGGGTCGGGATGAGGTCGGAACGGAATCACCACGTGGTCACAACGGGTAACTATGGAGGTCAGGATGGGGATGAATGAGAACACCAGGACGGGTCCAGAACAGGGCCAGGGCAGGTCAGGACAGAGTCGGGATGTGGTCAGTTCTGGGTCCTGCTGGGACCGGAATTTGACAATATCTGACCAAGGTCAGGTCGGGACGGAGTAGAAACTGAGTCGGGCGGAGGATGTTGGGCGCCAGAAATCGATGCGACAGATTTATTGACGAAAGTGTGGTCCACGGAGACGGAGCTGGTGATCAACAGACAGAAGCCGATGAGCCGACGCTTGGATTCCAAGCGTCAACCCCGGAGATCACACAGCTCTGAGCAAGCAGTGGTCGGCGCCAGACAGACTGGGGGCAGACAGAGGAACGCGGCATTTTACCAGCACTGTCGCTGTCGAGGGTGCCTAACGTCCTTCACGTCGGTATCTATGGAAATGCCCACACAGGCCCGAGAAAGGCCACTTACTATAGTGCGAGCAAAGTGGGCTTCCTTAAATCTGGCAAGGAATTATTATCAGCGCATAGACATCACTGCATTGTGATGACGCATCGGACGCATCAATACACACGGCACCACTCCCGATACCATAGGACCATCTGAATACAGCATTATCCATGGCACAGCACCACTCCCACCACAGCACACTCCCGATACAGCACCACTCTCCGAACAACACCACTCAATACATCCCCACTTCCAACACCGCACAGCACCATTTCCCCTGGCCTGCTCTGGCTGTTACCCTGATGTCACGGCTGCTACACCGAGAGCCGTCTGGTGCGGGACTGCGCCGTCGCGACACATAAGAACAAACAGGCGGCGGGATGGACGCGACGGGGGCTCACAAAACCGGGCAGGAAAAACAGTCCCGGCGCCATTCAGAAGTCAGCCGCAAAACGGAGCACCGCCTCATGATGGGCCATGTAGAGGCCACGCGGTGTGGTGAGCCTGCGCAGACCCACAGGTCACCTGCCGTGTCCTCTGAGCCTTAGGGCGCCGGCTGGCGCACAACGCATTGATGCATGCATTGCGTCAGGCCGCTAATGCTGCATTGGCGGTCTGAAGAGTTATTAGGCGGTGAATACAACACCAGCATATTTCGCAACCACGTGTGTAGGGTTCCGAAATATATTTCAATTTTGGTGAAGCCCCTCGCAGAGCGGCTGGCTTACGCCTGAATGACAATCGAGCCTCGTCAGGACCCTGCTACCGCGCCAGCATGCACCATCGGACGACCTACACCACCGTAGCCGACCAATACCGGATTAGCTAGCATTATTGTGACTACTTGAGACATGCTGACAGGGCAGCTCCATCTAATAATAGCATCGAATCGATAACAACTTGCTCCGACATCGCATAGATCATGGCCATTGCGTCAGAAAAAAAAAACAGGTGAAAATAGTCTGGGTGGACTATGCTATATTCCAGTTGGGCTATCTTCTTTGTTTCATCACGTCTTTCTGAAAATCATGATCACTTGCAAAGTTGCGTTGAGCAGATAACTTGAACTGGACATGGGCGGAGCACTATAAAGTGCCAACTGAAACTAATCCCGGACTATTTTCATGCTGAAAATTCCGTCACTTGCGTGAGCGAACACGGGCAGTCATGCATTTTCACCGGCTAAATTGTTGAGGCCGCGTCCGCAATTAGGTTCCGTCGGCACCGTGGCCACTTCAGTTCATCATTTTATACGACATTAAAACTGTCACAAATTGTGAGTGCGAAGCTCAAAGCGTCGTGTAACTGCACTATAAAAACAATCGAAAGCGAGGGCCGACTAAAGAGGTGCCTGAATGGCCGCTCGCGCCTGAAGTTACATAGTTAAATCCGACAGTAAATCGGAATGTGGCGACTATCGAGCGCGTGGTGGTGGTGCCTGGACGGACACCGGCCCAGGTCACGTTACCCTTCCGGCCGGACACAGGCAGGGCGTCGGGTCGACCACGGGGCCACGTTGAGCCGGAAGTGTCGTCTGTATCCGGCTGCATCGTCACCTGAAGTAGCGCCGTCCGACTCCACTGACGGACTCCAACTCCGACTCTGACACCGACTCCGAATGTGACTCCGATTCCGACCCCTCCTGGCGCTCCCAATGTAGTGTGGCCACAGCCCCACCTCCGGCTTCGTTTTCGGTCGGGTGGCGTGTAATCTTCCATTGATTGTCTGACGGCCAGCGACCAGTCCGTAAGCACGTGCCGGTCCGCCGGACACTCGTCACCACGGACTGCCTGTCATCCGCCGGACACTTGTCACCACGGGCTGCCTGCCGGTCCGCCGGACACTCGTCACCACGCGTTGCCTACCGTCCGCCGGACACTCGTCACCACGGACTGCCTGTCATCCGCCGGACACTTGTCACCACGGGCTGCCTGCCGGTCCGCCGGCCACTCGTCACCACGGACTGCCTGTCATCCGCCAGACACTTGTCACCACGGGCTGCCTGCCGGTCCGCCGGACACTCGTCACCACGCGTTGCCTACCGTCCGCCGGACACTCGTCACCACGCGCTGCCTACCGTCCGCCGGACACTCGTCACCACGCGCTGCCTACCGTCCGCCGGACACTCGTCACCACGAGCTGCCTACCGTCCGCCGCCGGACACTCGTCACCACGCGCTGCCTACCGTCCGCCGGACACTTGTCACCACGAGCTGCCTACCATCCGCCGGACACTCGTCACCACGCGCTGCCTACCGTCCGCCGCCGGACACTCGTCACCACGCGCTGCCTACCGTCCGCCGGACACTTGTCACCACGAGCTGCCTACCGTCCGCCGGACACTCGTCACCACGAGCTGCCTACCGTCCGCCGCCGGACACTCGTCACCACGCGCTGCCTACCGTCCGCCGCCGGACACTCGTCACCACGCGCTGCCTACCGTCCGCCGGACACTCGTCACCATGCGCTGCCTACCGTCCGCCGGACACTCGTCACCACGAGCTGCCTACCGTCCGCCGCCGGACACTCGTCACCACGGGCTGCCTACCGTCCGCCGCCGGACACTCGTCACCACGGGCTGCCTACCGTCCGCCGGACACTCGTCACCACGCGCTGCCTACCATCCGCCGGACACTCGTCACCACGGGCTGCCTACCATCCGCCGGACACTCGTCACCACGCGTTGCCTACCGTCCGCCGGACACTCGTCACCACGGGCTGCCTACCGTCCACCGGACACTCGTCACCACGCGCTGCCTACCATCCGCCGGACTCTCGTCACCACGAGCTGCCTGCCGGTCCGCCTCATGACGGCCGTCACGCGCCACCTGTCACGACGCCGGCCTCACATGTCGCCTGTCGTTGGACACTGTCACGCGCGTATCGCAGCGAGCCCGTCACAGCCAGCCGGCGTCTGACGACCGCAGGTGTTTGTTACTGCGCTTGTCTTGATACAATCGCAGGCGCAAAACAGCCAACGGCGAGCAGACTAGCACCCGGTCAAGACATTGTATTCAAACTGGTCCCCCATCAGAGGACTGGTAGTCGGGACGGCGGCGGTAATATCTCAGCTCGACCCAACGTCGCTGCAGCTGTCTCTGACCACCACCAAGCTCATCTGCCTAGCAAACAACGTTGCCTGCTGGCTACCAAGTCGGACAACACGACGAACCGTTCAATGAGGCGTGAAGTCAACTCCCGCCACGTGAAGCTGACTCCCGCCACGTGAAGTCAACTCCCGCCACGTGAAGCTGACTCTCGCCACGTGAAGCTGACTCCCGCCAAGTGAAGCTGACTCCCGCCACGTCTCGACCGGAGGTAGGTGGTGCCATCGGAGTATCAACGGCCTGCCCAGGTCCGCCATCGCAGGGCGGGAATCGACCATCGAGTATCGGCCTGTTCCAAGGCGGCAATGGACGAGCGTGGTGCGGATCTGGTGTAAGGCGCGAATAAGCGAGCACAGTGCAAGTCTGGCGTGATATTTGAATAAGCGAGGTTGGTGCGTGACTGGTATAAGGCGGGAAAAGGCGAGCCTAATGTGGGCCTGGTGTAGGTCGGAAATAACCGCACGTAACACGGGTTTGGTGCAGGGTGGGCTTAAACGAATGTAGTGCGGGACCGGTGCAGGGCTGGTATAACCGAGAGTAGTGCCGGTCTGGTGTAGGCGGGAAAAGAGAGCGTAGTGGAGGCTTGGTGGAGGCTCCACATGTGTTGCACAAGACCTGTGGACTTGATTCATACAGGAATTCGGACAGGAATTTGATATACTTGACTTACTTACTTGACGGACATACTTGATTCGGACAGGAATTTGATGGTGGTAAATAGGCGGAGATCTACACAGGAAAACCAAAAACTTTAGCCTAAAAGTGTCATAGGTCAAATATAATAAAGATCTATTGCTTCATGCAAGGATCACCATTTATATGCATCATTATATTGATTTATCATATATTATTATATTTGCATTTCAATTCATATATTTATTTATCATTCGTTTTATCGTTAATGTTGCGCTTTCGCTTCACTCTTGCGTTTTCCGTTGGAAATAAATGGACTGCAATAATTATATCTGGGAATATGTCTTTAATTTCTTGTTTATGTCGGAATTAGTTATTTAACTCAAGTCACATGGATGACATGTAGCGTTCAAGGTTCTAACAAGTGCATCTGGAACCGACTAATGTACCATCGACCAGCTGAGCTGCGGTACGGTCACTGACCTATCGAAATTGGACTCGAAGTGGTCCGCAAATACCCTGCCTGTTTGACATCGTCCTCGGTATCGACAATTCTCGCCGCAAATGATGAAAGCACCCAGACTTTGAACGAAAGTCAGCAGGCGAGATAAATGTGAGAGAGTGTAATTACGACACTGTATTGCCGTGCGTGTATAAAGATCCATTCATTAGCTGATGCTGAAAATCACGCATTGTTCACATTGTGCGCTGAAGTACATGCGCATAAGTTACAAGATATTTTGGCGATCATAATATACTTCGATAACTAGAGACCATAAAATAGTAAACATCCGCTGGGTAAATAATCTGAAAATCACACATTAACTACCTACCAACTTAGCGTTACAGTATACATGGGAGGAACAGCTGTAAACGGTATGGAACAGGGTCACTTTAATAAGTCTGTTCTTGGCTTCCAGGTTTTCAAATTAGCTTTCCACATGGCCATAACGTTTGCTAGTCGGGTTTCCGTAAGGCGGCTAGAAACACCTGCCGCCCTACTGTAGCCCATCATTTTCCATGCGCAAGGAGAAGTACCTACACAAAACCACCGTGGAGTCAATGCAATTCATGTAAATTCTTGTAGATGAAGTACAATTCAACGGAACTTTACCCAATTGTGTAATTTAATACAAGTACGATATATTACAATTGATGTAGATGTAATTTACATAATACATGCAGAAATTCACCATAAAGTGCAAATGTGGGAGGTACAGGATTTGTATAAAACAATCTACAAAGGCTGGTAATCATAAGGATTTAATATCCATTGCATTTGTCCTCACGCATTGAATCGATGTATCTCAACTCGATATAACTAGGGAGTCACAGAGACATTTCATTTCATATTTCACTGTCACCGAAAATATATATTAATCTGGTGATGTGACCGTACAACCATTGAGTTTAAAACAAATTAATCCGCCAACAAGAGTAGCAAGGAAGCACAATAATCAGAGCCAGTCACACCGACCCACCGGAACACATATATTGTGGAGTATTTACGGAGCTGTTTGGGCGAGGGCCTGCCTCGCGCCGGCAATTTATTGCCGGCGGGCGATTGATTCTCGCCTGGGCCGTGCGAGCAAACAGCAACCATCCCTGGTGGAGTGTAGCTCTCATCTCAACCACGAGACAAACAGCAGCCATCCCTGGTGGAGTGTAGCTCTCATCTCAACCACGAGACAAACAGCAGCCATCCCTGGTGGAGTGTAGCTCTCATCTCAACCACGAGACAAACAGCAGCCATCCCTGGTGGAGTGTAGCTCTCATCTCAACCACGAGACAAACAGCAACCATCCCTGGTGGAGTGTAGCTCTCATCTCAACCACGAGACAAACAGCAACCATCCCTGGTGGAGTGTAGCTCTCATCTCAACCACGAGACAAACAGCAACCATCCCTGGTGGAGTGTAGCTCTCATCTCAACCACGAGACAAACAGCAACCATCCCTGGTGGAGTGTAGCTCTCATCTCAACCACGAGACAAACAGCAGCCATCCCTGGTGGAGTGTAGCTCTCATCTCGACCACGAGACAAACAGCAACCATCCCTGGTGGAGTGTAGCTCTCATCTCAACCACGAGACAAACAGCAGCCATCCCTGGTGGAGTGTAGCTCTCATCTCAACCACGAGACAAACAGCAGCCATCCCTGGTGGAGTGTAGCTCTCATCTCAACCACGAGACAAACAGCAGCCATCCCTGGTGGAGTGTAGCTCTCATCTCAACCACGAGACAAACAGCAGCCATCCCTGGTGGAGTGTAGCTCTCATCTCAACCACGAGACAAACAGCAGCCATCCCTGGTGGAGTGTAGCTCTCATCTCAACCACGAGACAAACAGCAACCATCCCTGGTGGAGTGTAGCTCTCATCTCAACCACGAGACAAACAGCAGCCATCCCTGGTGGAGTGTAGCTCTCATCTCAACCACGAGACAAACAGCAACCATCCCTGGTGGAGTGTAGCTCTCATCTCAACCACGAGACAAACAGCAGCCATCCCTGGTGGAGTGTAGCTCTCATCTCAACCACGAGACAAACAGCAGCCATCCCTGGTGGAGTGTAGCTCTCATCTCAACCACGAGACAAACAGCAGCCATCCCTGGTAGAGTGTAGCTCTCATCTCAACTACGGGACAAGTAGTAGCCATCCCTTGTGCAGGGTAAATCTCGTCCCGGTCACGGGACAAACAGCAGCCGCCCCTGGTGGAGTGTACCTCTCATCTCAACCAATGGACAAACATAAGCCATCCTTGATTGAGTGCAGCTCTGTCCAGCTCTGTGCGGTAGAGGCTCGTCTTTGTGACCGCAATGTGTTCTTTTGAGGAGGGAGGAGCCAAGTTTTCACTTCACGTTAGGCGTCGATGAAGATGAAGGATAAGCATAAGCGTAATGGTCCTTTCGCCACGTCAAGTACAAGTTCGGTGCCTCAGTTGATGATCAGTCATCAGGACGTCGCGTCAGACCACGCGTCCTTGATACCGTCACAGGAATGCACGGTCTACCCATTTCAATTAATCACTTACAATCGTCCCAGCAATTGCAAGTACACGCGACTACAAACCAGTCACGTCAGGCGTACGGGCCACGCGCTGATGCCCCGCTCGTGAGTGCTGCTATAGCGGATTGCGCGATCACCGAACACGCAAGGTCGCCTGGGTCACCAACTTGGATACAATGTCCGGGGAGCCCACCCACTCAACATCGGTCCTCCACGTCCTAGTCAAGGATCACATACCCCGAACACTCGGGATCACAACCGATCCCGCAGGGTCACACAGTCCGTCCCTCAGAGTCGCACCCTCACAGTCCATCTCTCAGGGCTGCATAACCCACTCCTCAGGACCGTACACCGAGATCGCTCAGGATCACACAACCCACCCTTCAGGATCACACAACCCATCCATCAGCGTCATACACCCCTTTAGGGTGCGTCACACACACACACGACCCTTTAGGGTCACACAACTGATCCCCACTGAACTCATGCTGTCGAGCCAACAGCATTAATGTCGTTCCGAACTGGCACAACTTGACGATATTCCCAAAGAATATGGATACACACAGGCCCAGAGCGCGCCGAAGCCCGCGCCGCACGGTGCCGCACATGTACCAGGCGGGTGGGTTCCGGTGGCACGGTCCCTGAGGAGCCGGCCTCCATACGTCACACTGGCAATGCGAACAGCGACCGACTGTCAGCCGGTCGCCGTCCAGCTGGGTCGTGCTGGCCATTAATTAGCCGGATAAAAAGATGGCGCGATTGAAATTAATGACCAGGCCTGTCGGCTTGGGAGCGCTCCCGAGTGGAGGTGTCTCGGCGCGTGACACCGACCGGCGCCGGCACGCGCCACACAAAGGCGGCGGTCTGCGTGCGCGCCGGAGAGACGCTCTCCCCGATCAAGACCCGAGCCCCTAGCACCGCAGGGCGGCACGAGACGTTGGACATCGGTCGGCGACCCGGAGTCCTTCGTCACTCTTCGGCAGCACGAGACCGAGCCCCAGCCCTCCAGCTGTTCGCCACGGGTGACTGAAGCCAGAGACATTGATCTGTGACCTGCGACCCGACCCCAAGCCCCCACAATCCGCCACCAGGCGACTGAAGCCAGACAGAACCGTGACACGACCCCGAGCCTCCCATTATCTGTCAGCAGGCGGCCCAAGCCAGACAGAACCGTGACACGACCCCGAGCCTCCCATTATCTGTCAGCAGGCGGCCCAAGCCAGACAGAACCGTGACACGACCCCGAGCCTCCCATTATCTGTCAGCAGGCGGCCCAAGCCAGACAGAACCGTGACACGACCCCGAGCCTCCCATTATCTGTCAGCAGGCGGCCCAAGCCAGACAGAACCGTGACACGACCCCGAGCCTCCCATTATCTGTCAGCAGGCGGCCCAAGCCAGACAGAACCGTGACACGACCCCGAGCCTCCCATTATCTGTCAGCAGGCGGCCCAAGCCAGACAGAACCGTGACACGACCCCGAGCCTCCCATTATCTGTCAGCAGGCGGCCCAAGCCAGACAGAACCGTGACACGACCCCGAGCCTCCCATTATCTGTCAGCAGGCGGCCCAAGCCAGACAGAACCGTGACACGACCCCGAGCCTCCCATTATCTGTCAGCAGGCGGCCCAAGCCAGACAGAACCGTGACACGACCCCGAGCCTCCCATTATCTGTCAGCAGGCGGCCCAAGCCGACAGAACCGTGACACGACCCCGAGCCTCCCATTATCTGTCAGCAGGCGGCCCAAGCCAGACAGAACCGTGACACGACCCCGAGCCTCCCATTATCTGTCAGCAGGCGGCCCAAGCCGACAGAACCGTGACACGACCCCGAGCCTCCCATTATCTGTCAGCAGGCGGCCCAAGCCAGACAGAACCGTGACACGACCCCGAGCCTCCCATTATCTGTCAGCAGGCGGCCCAAGCCAGACAGAACCGTGACACGACCCCGAGCCTCCCATTATCTGTCAGCAGGCGGCCCAAGCCAGACAGAATCGTGACCCCGACAGCAAACCTCAGGTCACTCACCAGTGACCAGAGTTCCGATCTTTGTTTAACAACCCGATCTCCTGACATCCGGATGGCAACCGAGGAATTGTCTTCGGTTTCCCTCCAGGGATGCCATCCTAGGCGGACGCCGCGACCTGAGCTTCATGCATCCGCTTAGGCCAGCTGGATTTAGATCCATGCACCCCGTCTCGAGACGCCATATAACGTTCGTAGCTTGGTCGTGAGATACGAAGTCAAGCCCGCGTGAAATCTGGTGCAATGCGGTGCGAGTTTTCCGTCCTGTCCAATACCGATCCCGCATGCAGATGAGGTGGTTAATATGCATGAGGCGACTTTTAAGTGTCCCATAATATAGCCGGGCCAAAAACATAACAAACTGTGGAGGTTGATGCATGTGCAACTGTTCTCTACAAGTCTACCTGACAAGGAACGAACATGCAGGACCCAGGGCGGCGCAATTCGGGTCATGATTAGAAAAACGTCAGCTGAGCGTTACAAATCCAAATGCAATCCAAGGTTCGATAGAGTCGCGACCATCGGGCTGCGAGCATCTCCGAAGACACCGCTGGTCGACAGGCAAGACACCACTGGTCGACAGGCAAGACACCGCTGGTCGACAGGCAAGACACCACTGGTCGACAGGCAAGACACCGCTGGTCGACAGGCAAGACACCACTGGTCGACAGGCAAGACACCGCTGGTCGACAGGCAAGACACCGCTGGTCGACAGGCAAGACACCGCTGGTCGACAGGCAAGACACCGCTGGTCGACAGACAAGACAACGCGTGTCGACAGGCAAGACACCGCTGGTCGACAGGCAAGACACCGCTGGTCGACAGGCAAGACAACGCGGGTCGACAGGCAAGACACTGCGGGTCGACAGGCAAGACAACGCTGGTCCGCTGGAGAATCCGTTCGCTCGGTCTGCGAACGAGAACGGCCGCAGCGCTGACAGGAAGGAGGCTGTCGTGACCGGTGCTGGGCCGGCTATGGCCGCTTCATAAGTAGAAGCAGAGAGAGAGACACCTCGGAATGGTGCCTTCGGGCAAGGCATACGTACGAACACGTCTCCAAGATATCCCACACATGCACCGTGTTCCCGCTCTGTGAAATGAGCGACGAGTGTGATGAACGAAATGAATTATATTGTTCTGAAATTGAATTGGATCACACCAGAGATCACACCAGAGACACACCAGAGACAGCACCAGAGACTGTCTCTGGATCACACCAGAGACAGCAACGAGGCACAGTTGGGCTGGGACAGCAGTAGTGGTACAGGACCGTGGAAATGGCTACTAGCTATCTGCGAACAGGACCTTGCTGGTTGTGAGAGCTGGGAGGGTCGGGAGAGGTAAGGTACAACATACTATTAGAGTGAAATCGGGTGTTAGCCAGTTCAGAGATGGTGTAATGTTCACGGAACAAGTCGCAGTGCCGGATAATCGCTTGCCTGGTTATTCCACTTCATCAGGGAACCATGTTACCAAACCGTAGCATGTGTAAGTTAAGTATATTATCGCTTAACATGTTCCACTAGGTGCATATATTACGGAGAAGGATATTTCGGTGAGGGAATCAAAAACTCGTCCAGATTGGACAATGCTAGAATCGTCACCTAAAACTTCACTGAGTGACCTCGGATGCATGCGTCCAAAGTGACGTCTATGCACCTCATCATGGCCGGAACAGGAGAGCAGGATATGACGCACAGGTAGGCCGGTGTGACATTTCGCGCAGCGTGCCATGTCATTACTACATAGCAGGTAAGAGCGAGTCGCTTATGTATGTCCTATTCTCATGCGGTATAACGCTACTTCGTCTCGCCTATTTTCACGTGAGCACGCGCTTAATTTTTCGATGCAATTCCAAGCCATAACAGCTGTGAAGAATGGATCTGAACGAGACATCGGCATTTCCGATGGACTGGACATGGGCCACTGGAGCAAGACATTTCAACTGCTAGAAGAGATAATGGGATGTTGGGCCGGATGCTGGCGAGACAGGGGAATATCTGTTGTTTACTGGTGATATGCAGGAGACGAGTTGCCAGGAAGTTCCGTGCGCCGTCCGATCAGGGGTCGGGTGGCGCAACATAACGAAGCCTGGTGTGTTTGCGGGTCAGGAGCCGGGTGGCGAGACATGAGGCGCTCCGGGTGTCGGCGGACCAGCAGACTCCCATCGGGTCGCCAATCGGGCTAGATCGTCGCACACGTGGCGCCTCTGATGAGCCGGAAGCGGCATGCCGGAGGTGATTCCGGCGCAATCCCCGCCAGCGACGTCTGCATTCGTTCTCGGCGGCTCGCGTGATTTGAGGCTGACAGCATTACCCGCCTCGGGCACAGTGACCTGGGCCGCCCTTGCTGCAGGCTAGCCGATGGGTAGGGCCTGCAGTCTCCGCCCCGTGGGACACTGACGCAGCAGAGGAGCTGGAGGACTCGTGGGGCCGGCGTAACCACATGCGGCCCGCCCGCAGCACACCTGGTCGTGGGCCAGGGACCTGTCTCTGGCACTCCGGGGTCGCCGCAAGACAGGCTGGACGGTAACCCCGGCACCCTGCCGGAGGGTTCCCTGGCGGGTCCCGTCTGTCTGTGTGTGTGTGTGGGGTGGGGGCAGCGGCACGCCGTCAGTCGGCGACAGCGCGACACAGACGTGACTAATATGTTTGGCAGACCTGTCACGCAGCCAACGCAGAGTGGTGTCGTCTTCGGTCCATGGCACCCGGAACACGCAGCTGGTAAACGGGAGCATTGCCGACCACCTCGTCCCCCTCCCAGGTGGTAAACAGGGGCACGGCTGACCACGTCGCCCCTCCCAATACGCAGTGTGAACTACGCACCGTAGACTCGCTGACCTAACTGACTAAACAGGCTCTGACTCGACGCTACCGGGCCAAACTCAACCGCCCCAGGCCTGACGACGTCCGACCAACCCACAAGTTTTTAGCCCGACACCCGGTGCGGCAGCATGCCTTCTCCACGACCGTCGACGACCGCAGGGGGGGGGGGGGGCCTCGGCCTGCTGTGCGTACTGGCTGATGATGGCAGAGGCGGTCCAGTTACTGGGTGATCGTGGCAGGGGCGGTTCAGTTATTCGTTGGTGGTGGCAGAGACGGTCCAGTTATTGGCTGATGATGACAGAGGCGGTCCAGTCATTGGTTGATTGTGGCAGAGACGGTACAGTTATTGGCTGACTATGACAGAGGCGGTCCAGTTATTGGCTGATGATGACAGGGGTGGTCCAGTCACTGGTTGATTGTGGCAGAGACGGTACAGTTATTGGCTGACTATAACA
Organism: Imbricaverruca yamaguchii; assembly: GCA_034440575.1. Lineage (NCBI taxonomy): Eukaryota > Metazoa > Arthropoda > Thecostraca > Neoverrucidae > Imbricaverruca > Imbricaverruca yamaguchii. The sequence goes on along the minus strand of JAOTOL010001649.1, from coordinate 2,891,418 downwards.
GAGGCGGTCCAGTCATTGGTTGATTGTGGCAGAGACGGTACAGTTATTGGCTGACTATGACAGAGGCGGTCCAGTTATTGGCTGATGATGACAGGGGCGGTCCAGTCATTGGTTGATTGTGGCAGAGACGGTACAGTTATTGGCTGACTATGACAGAGGCGGTCCAGTTATTGGCTGATGATGACAGGGGCGGTCCAGTCATTGGTTGATTGTGGCAGAGACGGTACAGTTATTGGCTGACTATGACAGAGGCGGTCCAGTTATTGGCTGATGATGACAGGGGCGGTCCAGTCATTGGTTGATTGTGGCAGAGACGGTACAGTTATTGGCTGACTATGACAGAGGCGGTCCAGTTATTGGCTGATGATGACAGGGGCGGTCCAGTCATTGGTTGATTGTGGCAGAGACGGTACAGTTATTTGCTGACTATGACAGAGGTGGTCCAGTTATTGGCTGCTGATGGCAGGGCCCAGTTATTGGCAATTGGTCGCGTTTGTCCATCGTCCAGCCATTGTGGTGCAGCCTGAGGTGCAGCCTGAGGTGCAGCCTGAGGTGCAGAGGTGCACCGTCCGCCCTGTGCTGTGCAGCGCGGACGGCCGCGGCCGTGTACGTCCCAGTGTGTGTGCACAATGCTGTACGGGGAGCACCCGTCCCCACCTCTCCAGCCGTGCATTCAGCGAAGTCCAGCGAAGGTGGCGCGTGGAGCGTGACCACACGTACGCTAACTGGATTACGCTTACGCTGTATTAAGATTAGCATGCAGCTGAGGGCGGGGGGAGGGGCAATTAGAGGTATGCGCGCGCGTTTTTCGCCGATGATTTCCTGGGCGCAAGTTACGAGCATTGTCTGACAACGCCCGGCGCGACCGCATATTGGATTCGGCACAGAGCGGCTTTTTGCGAGTGGTGGTTGTCACATCCATCATGCTTCATCATGGCTGTCTCCGATCGGTTACGGTTGTTGCGAAATGTCGGCATGGCGCTGCTAATGTTGTTCTTTGAGAAATACCAGTGTCGAGCCTAACAAAGGAAATCATTCCGACCGGCCGACGAAAAAGGCGCCGGCCATCCAGGGCGCACGTCACGACACTTGGGCCGTCGCGGCTGGCCGGTCCGACTGTGGTGGTCCGTCTGTCAGCTGCGGCCGCGCGCAGCGTGCAGTGTGTTTGTGTGGAGAGGGTGGGGGTTACCAGAGTGTCCGGGATGTCCGCAGTGTAGAGTCTCGAACGGCGGATCGTCGAGTATTCAGAGTGTGTTGACGTGTGAAACATGTGGAATTATCAAGGACACATTTATCTGCAGGTGTCGGATATGATTGGGTGTTCAGGGTGCACCCTACATATAGGGTGGAATTGCCGCAACACAAACACCGGCAGTACACACGACCGAGCACACACGAGCACAGCACACACATGTCTGAGGTCTGATACGTGTGGATGACGGTTCTGAGAGACTCGGTTCGCTCTGGGCGGGCAGCGTAGCTCAGGCACGCTCTGCAGTCAGCACGCGCGCGTCAGAATTAACAGGGATACGTTCTGCTCTCACGTAACCTGACACTCGTCACTCATCCGTCACATCCTCCTCAGTCAGCTGCCGGCAGGCCGCCACTGCGACACGGCCGCGTCACTGCCGCCGCGAGGCAACGTCTGACAACATTCGGCGTCATTACAGCGAAACGCCATTACGGCTGAGACGGGCGCCGGTCGTGTCGGCCACACGGCACTCGGCTCGCCGAGACGGCCCATTGCCGCCGGCACTGGCCGACCCACAGCTGGGCACGGGCTGACGGCGTACACCGACCAGACAGGCTGACCGGACACACTGTCTGAACAGGCTAACGGGACACACTCACTGGACAAGCTGACGGGAGAGGCTGATGGTGCCGACCGACAGGAGAAGAAAAAGTATCAACGGTTCTGTTACGAGACCCTCAACTGTTTGGCATCCCAACATTGTCCCTCGCTCGCTCTGAGTGTTCGTGAGGGAGTTGAAAATGCGTGCAGACAGCGATCCTCGGACCCGCAACCCTTCGGTCACGAGACAAACCGCTGACCACTGCATCACGGGAGCTTCTCCAGCTGATGGTGAAGTGGGCGACGAAAGGGAAGACGCTGACGGTAAGGGTTGTGGTAAGACGACAGGCTGAAAGTAAGAGAGGGTGACGATAAAGGAGGGGAAGGGGAGGTGACGATAAATGTTGAGAGAATATGCTAACGGTAAATACTGTGGAACATGCCGACAACAAAGGTCGAGGAACAGGATAGTTGGCGAGACATGCTGCCGGCAAATGCCGAAGAGGTGGGGCGCGGACTGATGGTGTGCAATCCGGGACGACACGAGATAGCGGGGTGCCATACCGCGAAGTCAGCAAAAGGTGGCAACAGCCCCGTCGATATATCCACAGCTGACTGTGGTCGAAGATGGGCCGTCGACGTAGTAACCGCCAGGCTGCCGGCCGACGGCAGTATGCCCATCTGATGTGGCAGCTACCAGGCCGTCGGGCACTGTAATATGCCCACCCGATGGGTACAGTGGCCAATGACGGTGGCATGTCGACCACAACCGCATTATGTACGAGGTAATTGTATCCCGTCTTTTTGCTTTGCTTAGCACGGCGGCATTGCATACCTGGAAGCACTTCGTGTACCATCGGAAGTACAGGTTAGAACAGGAAAATACCTGGTTCACCCGGAAAGAAGCACCTTGGGTTCTTTTAAGACGTATTCAACCGCTCGGTCATCTAGCGTCGCCAACCTCTCACGCCGATTGGTCGGGGGGTGGACTCGGTAATCCCGTCGGTTATGTGATGCGAACCTACAATCTTGCGATCGAGAGACCGACATACTACCGACTGAACTACCGCGTCTCCTGGGTTCACCCAGGCATCCAGTGCAGAACAGGCGTGCAATTGCGTGCGGATTGCGGCGGTTTCTAACTGGCTGCTTCAGTGCCATCCTTCACATGCGTCGGCGCGATCGTCGATGCTAAGTGCCGATGCGTGTTGCTGCAGCTTCGTGATGGATGTGGCGAATGTGCACCATCGCTCGCGTCTCGACGGAACGGAGCCATCTCTGCACACCTGACTGCAGCTGCGCCAGAAGGTGATCACTCCAGCGTCAACTCCCCTGGGAACATTATGCGGCTCATCCCAGCCGAGCTCGGCTGCAGCCCGCCGGCGCCGATCTCGCCGCACGCGTCCGTTCTCCGTCGGCTGCGGCTGTGCGCTGTCGGCTGGCAGCGACACCGCGAGTTGTGCATGCGGATTCCAAGACGACACAGGCCGCCTCTGCCAGAAGTGATAGCGCCGTGGGGGGTAGAAGAGTATCGCAAAGCGGAAGCGACAGATGAAATGTGTGAATGAACAACAGAAAGGCTAGCAGAACGGGTGGAACGGCTCGCGCTAACCCGCACCAGGGAGATCGGAGCAGAGCGGTGTGTAAACACATACCCCACCACCAGGGAGACTGGAGTAGAGCGGTGTGTAAACACATACCCCGCCACCAGGGAGACTGGAGTAGATCAGTGTGTAAACACATACCCCGCCACCAGGGAGACTGGAGTAGATCAGTGTGTAAACACATACCCCACCACCAGGGAGACTGGAGTAGAGCGGTGTGTAAACACATACCCCACCACCAGGGAGACTGGAGTAGAGCGGTGTGTAAACACATACCCTGCCACCAGGGAGACTGGAGTAGATCAGTGTGTAAACACATACCCCACCACCAGGGAGACTGGATTAGAGCGGTGTGTAAACACATACCCCACCACCAGGGAGACTGGAGTAGAGCGGTGTGTAAACACATACCCCACCACCAGGGAGACTGGAGTAGAGCGGTGTGTAAACACATACCTCATCACCAGGGATACCAGAGTAGAGCGGTGTGTAAACACACACCCCACCACCAGGGAGACTGGAGTAGAGCAGTGTGTAAACACATACCCCACCACCAGGGAGACTGGAGTAGAGCGATGTGTAAACACATACCCCGCTACCAGGGAGACCGGAACAGAGCGGTCTAAACACATACCCCGCCACCAGTGAGACTGGAACAGAGCGGTGTGTAAACACATACCCCACCACCAGGGAGACTGGAGTAGAGCTGGAGTAGGTGTGTAAACACATACCCCATCACCAGAGAGACTGGAGCAGAGCGGTGTGTAAACACATACCCCATCACCAGGGAGACTGAAGTAGAGCGGCGTGTAAACTCATACCCCACCACCAGGGAGACTGGAGTAGAGCGATGTGTAAACTCATACCCCACCACCAGGGAGACTGGAGTAGAGCGGTGTGTAAAAACATACCCCGCCACCAGGGAGACTGGAGCAGAGCGGTGTGTAAAACACACACCCCACCACCAGGGAGACTGGAACAGAGCGGTGTGTAAACACATACCCCACCACCAGGGAAACTGAAGTAGAGCGGCGTGTAAACTCATACCCCATCACCAGGGAGACTGGAGCAGAGCGGTGTGTAAACTCATACCCCACCACCAGGGAAACCGGCGCACAGCAGGGATCCACTAATGGCGACACAATTGGGGCCTAACCACCTTATGTCCGGGGTGAAATTCGATAGCGGGTGGCGGCGCAGCGTCTGGACGGTATTAAAACGCGTGGATGCGGCACCAGCCACACCAATGCTGTCGTTCCACAGCACAGGGGAGAGGGGAGAAACGCCGTCGATCCCTGTGCACCTCGATGAATTCCAGAGCAGCCCTCGGTCGTCCATGGCTTACAGCTGCGTATAGCGCGCACGAAGCTTCACTGGGGGGATGAAGTATTCTAACGGCACGGTGTCCGGCTCCCAACCGAAAGCTGGTGGGTTCGTGCCTCACCGGTCGCTATTTATTGGCCGGCGACCAAGCTGTGTGAGAGATTGCCGATGCTATATGACCCAACGGCCCACGAGTCGTAAAGTTAATTAACAACCAACTAACCAACGACGATTTTCCACTGAAAAAAAAACTTAAACACCGCGGCACCACAAGTTTGACCGTCACAGACACATGCTAATGGTGTCGGTAGCCTTCTTTGTGTAATTCTTTTTTCGGGTTATTGCAAGCACGCCAGTGACTCCCCACAGGGGAGTTCGGAGTCGCAAACCCCCTGGCAGATGTCAGCCCACTAACACCCCGATACAAACTGGTTTTACACCCCACTCTCTTACAGAATGTAGTTTCGCCGAAGCGAATGCGACATGCGACATGCGCATTCGCAGTTCAATTAATTGTGCTGGGTGAGCCGCTGGCAAGCAGTTGGGAATTTGAACCGTGACGGATCGGAGCAATGTTTATTTTTTCCATAAGCGAATTTCCTAAGTGCATGGAAGAAGAATTCGTCTCCATTCAGGTGAGTAAAGCTAGCTTGCAAAATAATGAAATGTTAATAAAAAGGCGGACCAAGCACAATGCAGAGGTGTTCCAAATGAGGATAAATTAGACTGGGCAGTGGGCATTGCCAGCTCTTTAAAAAAGCGAACATCCCATCTTGTAAGTGCATCTTAGCCCATGGATTGTGCTGTAGGTATGCCTGAAGTGGCGTCGACATGGATGTCTAGACAGGAGTAGCAAGGGGAGTTTGATCGGTTGTTTTCATGCAACGACATAGGAGTGATGCTCAATTTAGCTAAATCGGGGAGCGAGTTGTCACATCTCACGTGCCCCAAGATGTGGCGAGGCCCATGTAGACAACGTTCTAGAAACAGAGGTGTATATTTTTAAAGATTATCGAGGAACCCAGTCATGTCCAATTTTAAGGACTTGTCACTGGGGATCCAGAGTGCTAAGCAGATATATGGATGCGGTAGGCATAGCAGAGCTTGATAAACATCCGGTGACCTTTAAAATGTTCACGGAATCTTTGCGTTGTGTTTGTTCTTTGGATACGAGATAAGAAGAAAAACTAAGAGCCAAGTATAGGAAAAGTGAACATTGCTTCGCATTCGATGCGGGATAAAATAGTTAAACCCCTCGTAGGCTAAATCCCATTTAAACATCCCTCCTACTGCCCGAGTAAATGAATTTGTGTACCTTAACTCATGGCTGAATATAGTTTTATACTCAAGCACTACAAAATTAAAAGTCTATAGTTGAAAACCCGATGCTAGAACATACGCAGTTTTTACGCTTGCGGGACGAACAAAATAAACTGAATGGTACATTGAAGGAAGATCTGAGGTGCTGCAAGATTATCTCAATATTTCCACATACTCGAGTCTTAATAGATATGAAGTGTCACGAGATGTTTACCACAGTCTCTCTTCTAGGACATCGTGTACCATTTTCTGCTTAGTGCGTGGTAAAGCAGTCTACTTTGCGTGATAATGATTCTAGCACGAACCGCCAATGAAAAAAAAACATTATTTCATACACTGAACCTCGTTAGTTGACTACAACTGATAAACGAAATCAGTCTAGAAAGGAGAGAGAGAGGGGGGGGGAGCAGTTTCTTAGCAGTTTCTAGCTCGAAAGAGCGAGCCAGAAACCCCTAAGCGTCATATTGTGTGAAACAGCTCCTGTTATATCACATCGAATGAAATATTCGGCATCGACGCGATCAAACGAATAATATATGCATTCGGTGCAGGATAACAAGGTTTGTATCAATGGAGACCTAAGTCTGTTTCGCTATATTCGGGATATTCGGGTTCGCATCCTACCTGTCGCTATTCATCTGCCCGCGAACCAGCTGTGTGAGAGATTGGTCACGCTATATATAACCTACGTAACGGATATACCAATGCCGTTGTGGGTACGTTAATGCATGAATCTATGCTATCAGTTGGCGGCCGGCACTCCCAATGTCGGTGGACGTGATTTAGCTCTCCACATCAGCTATGGACGGGAAAACTCAGGGAAATTCGAAGGGCAATTATGTGTGAATGTGGTTCTGTTCCGGTGAAAATGTAGCCATAATGCTATCACTGCACGGTAGGAAGCTAACCAAGGAAGCACTAGCTTCAGAATGTGCCAAAGGAAGATGTAATAGTTTATCTCGTTACACAACTCGGTTCCTAATCTGATTTTATATTGGCAGGGAATCCCACGTGCATGGCATGAATGTTTAAAGGCTTGCAATAATCAGCCTGCGGCTGGGACACAGGCAGCAGTTGTTCCCACATCACAAGAATAAGCTCCGACTGAGCATTTCAGGCGACAGGGTAGGCAGCACGCTTCACTGCGCTGCTCCAAAACAGCAGCATGTCCATTCGCAATTGCAATCAAATGAAGCCACACGGAACGCCTGCGACCCGTGTCCGTTCCAGGTACACCGGTACGTAGCTGGAGGACTGTTTGCAGACTTGCTGCGTGTGACAGCTGTGAAGCGGCCATGCGAGGCAGGGCGGCAGCAGCCACCAGAGCAGAGCGCCGGAGCAGTGACGCGCATTCATCAGATGATATCGTTTGTCTAGAGGTGACAGCGTGTTTGGCGAGACACAGTATGGCGCGACCCCACACCATTACAGGACGGAAGCAGCCCCTTCAAGTCCGCCAAACTACAATGATTATGTTATTAGCCAGCTAATTAGTGTCCATTAGACTGCTAAATAGGCTGAGGCTGAGAGCAGAGAAAGCAAATATACATGGTGTGTTGCGTCCCGAAGTTTCCCGTCGGTGCCTGACGAGCGTTAAGGAAGGAAGAAGACCGAGGAACACCCACCACGTCGAGCTCTGGCCATAGTCCACCGGTCCTACGCACTGCCTTCTGCGCCGGATACAGCCAGGGTAGCCGAAATACGTGGCATGAGGCGGTACCGGGACTGGAGGCGACGCACCAATGTGTTGGCGTGCAGCTTGACATCGGGAAAGCGATGATCCGGCAGTAGTTCTTTTTAACGTTTGTTCTGAACACCAAACCGAAATAAAATAATCCAAGTAATGCATCGGTTGCCTGCCGACTATATTTTTGTAATTGACTGTCGCCGTCGCGTTTGTGTTCGTGTATCAGGAGAGAGCGTGTCCGCGTCTACGCTAGAGTGTAACGATTCCTCGTATCGTCGTGAGGTGTGTACTACCGAACAGGTTCGCTGAGGCAGCAGAGCGGCACCGCACTACCACAACACACACTTCTGGCGCGCTGCTGCACCGCACTACCACAACACACACTTCTGGCGCGCGACGTGCTCGGGTCTAAGTAAAAAGTGTCTACAGAGCGTTGGTAAATAGCAAAAGTAATGGTGCTAAAGATGCCCCAGTGAAACAAGTTGAGGAAAAACACCACGCTGAAAAGTAACCCAACCGGAGGCGAAACGAGGACAGGTCCAAAAGATGTTCCCGTGTATTTATGTAGAATATCGTAGGCAAGTGCACGGCTTTGAGGAACAAACTGCTCGTCCATTTGTATGGTTCTAACCTCTTCAATCCCGGTTATGCCTGTGGAATGGACACCTGCTCAGCCAATTGTATGGTCCTACCATCTTCAATCCCGGTCATGTCTGTGGAGTGGACAATAGTCGATGACCCATCTGGGATACATGACACGCGAACAAAAAAAAAACGACAAAAAAAAACAATACAAATCTCGTCATAAATTTGTTCTGTCACCAGACGTTGCCGACGAGTTTTTATTGCATTTTTTCTACAACAGATAGCACAAACTGTCTGTTGCACTGGGTGTCACGCTGACACGGATATTGACACTGGCAGCCTCACTGGCAGCCACGCTGTCATGGACACCACCGGGCTGCTACACTGGCAGTCACGCTGACACGGACATGGACACTGGCAGCCTCACTGGCAGCCACGCTGTCATGGACACCACCGGGCTGCTACACTGGCAGTCACGCTGACACGTACATGGACACAGGCGGATTCACTGGCAGTCACGCTGACATGGACATCACCGGGCTGCTACACTGGCAGTCACGCTGACACGGACATGGACACAACAGCTTCGCGTAGACGCAGGGTGGTCATATTTAGACTGCAGAACTGATCCGACGTTGGTAAACTACCCCTCGGTTGAAAACACGGCGAACAGCTGCATCCAAAGGCAGCCTGCACAGGAAGGACTTTGCGGCTTGGGGAGGTTGCGATCATCACACTCATTCTGTGGGCACTTTGTTCAATATTTTAGTTTGAATTCACGTTGCCAACTATTTTGAGGTAAACTCCGGTTTGGTGGAATAAAAATACGAGAACAACGTTCAAACTGGAGCCAGCTTCACATAAATAAGAAAATCTTACCATTGGTACCAGGACTGTGAACAAATGAATGCGTTGCGATATACCCATATGCATGAAGTTCGAAGGTTAATAACAGTTTTTTAAATGAATTCAGGCTACTCCACTTGATTTCCTGTCTTCGGGTCATTACAGGAAACATGCAAACACTGAACAATCTTTTACATCGACTCCGGTTATGAAACACGCACCACTGACACGTACCAAATGGGCATCCCGACGATATTTAAATGACGCTGATTCTACCCAATTGGTGCAGAAACACATAAAATATGTGAGAAAGGCACCCGACAGGCTGGGCAAGCGTAGCTCGCTGCACAAAGAGAACCCATCCGGGACCGACTTTGTCCTGTCAGCTTTATAATCATTCCACATCACAGACGGCCGATTGTGATCGAGCTTCCTGAGCGGTATGTCTGATCCGGCGATCGGAGAGATCTCGGCGACAGCGATCCCGGTAAGCTCATCAGTTCAGGTTGGCGTTTCGCCGGCAGTGCGCCGCGTAAAAAGGTGACGAGCGTGCCACATTAGTCTGGCGCCGCGCCGCGGGCGCACACGCCCGCCGCCAGATAGGATTCAGCGTGTCGCTCTGGCGTCGCTGGGCGGCCGCGCGGCCACTGATTGCATCAACTCTTTCAAAGCTGACCTGAGCTGCCGCACACGACTGGCGCTATCATTCAACACGTGGCTGAATGGGATCGCTGGCGGGCCGACTCAATAGCAGTGAGTCCGGTCACCTCGTGCCAGGGGCTGACCATCGCCAGGATGTCATCATCTCAAGCCGGCGGGACAGGTGACCTTTGTCGGGGTAACATCATCTCGAGACGGAACCAGGAAAGGTGACCTATAGCAGGGCGCCATTATATCGAGATGGGTATGGAGAAGCCACCCATGCCAGGATGGCATCATGTCAAGAACGAACCAGGTGGCCTTATCCAGCCCAGCACGTCGCCATACTGCAGCAGAGTCGCCCTGTTACGCCCGGTAGCCACAAATGGACACAGCCGTACATGGTACCGACTAATTGTGGCACCGTCCCGGAGCTCTTCAGTGCGGTAGTTAAATGGCATGCCGAAGGTAGAGATCTGGCTCGATATCACAATCGCTCAAAGTACGGCACGCTCTGCCGCCAAATAGTCGGCCGTAATTGGGCCGCACAAAAGGTATCGTACGCAACCAGCGCTGACAGACACGCTGGCCGATTTTGCCCCGACCTGTGCAGGTAATTCAGTGCGCTTCCTAGAGGCTCCGAAGAAGCAACCTCTTCGCCACATGAATTACGCGCAGTGAGTCGAAGTTGTAAGTTTGCAAATGGACGGTATTAAGACAAGGAACGTGGTGAGTTTCAGCAACATTAAGTCCATAAATATGCAATGAAGATGGACAGGACTTACTGAAAGGGATTGAAATAATAAAAGTCGTAATGGTGGTGTAGTCAAAAGGTCCGGGACTGAATGTTTTGGTGGGCTGTATGAATGACAGACTTATATAGTACAGTATATATATGAATACATATATACATATATATATATAGTAGCCGTATATGCAATATGACTACTACATATTATATATACATTAGGCCTGAACGGGTGGGTGTTCATGAGCCTTCCCGGTTCTACCGTCAAAATGAAATACCCCACCTTCATTTTATTTGACCTACGTTCCTACATTGCGAAGACCTCCACCTTTATCATGTGTTTTTAGATGCCTGAATGATCGACGGTGGTGTTCCTGATAGCACTTTTGTGCTTGCCCTTCATGGAAATGGGGGAAGCTCATAGGATCTACTTTCAGAAGACCTACGAGCCTCACCCATGGAAATGTCCACACATTCACACATAGATAAGCCTTGTTCGATCAATGTTATCCTATCCTGGTATTGGGCCTTACCAACTTATCCCGTTTGCTGCCTTGGTCTTGGTCTGGAGCCTAGCCGTCATTTCATATCTCGATGACCTCTGACAAATAGGACCTAAAAAGTACGGAGCTAGACTCAATTTAAATTGCTTTGTTGGAAGGGGCAAGCAAAAATGTTAACCTCGTGTCTTCCGTTGACATAACATGAAAAATACGATGGCCGCTCACGCCCAAGTGTTCAATGTATGATTTTCAACTCAATAAAACATTGTAGATTTGTCGGTGGGCTACGTGATGTCACACGATTTTTTCAACCTAAATTTCAAGGCGCCTCGTATTTTTTTAGTCCCCCATTTTCAAACATCCATGGAATTTTGCCGATAACAGATAACAGGCTTTATATAGCATTGCAGAATCCGAGCACCGTCAATTGCTGATCTTCTCGTGCTTCATTTCTTAAAATTATCTGGTAATTTAACGTGGTATGGGCTTTCTAATGGGATACTGATTCTCGTTGTATCAACAGTGGAAGATATCATTTTAAAAAGTTAAAGCTGAATAACTTCAAAAATTACTGATGCATTTTTTAGTTTATAACAACAAAACATAGCTTTGATCGGCACACAATTTGAGTTTGCGAACAAAAGTTGAAATTTTCCTAAGTTTACTTGGAGGAGGCATGCTTAAAATTCGCATTTTGGTGATTTTTGGCATATTTTTCGTCACATTAGTATACCCCAAAACCACGCTTGTGACGAGAAAATTTCCAGCCATGTCCAGAGGTCTATGAAAAATGTCACCAAACAGCTAGAAATGCCACCTACAGGGAAGGAAAAAGTCCTGTTGATGCACTCTTAACTGCCATGCGTTCTTAACTACATGCTAAGCTTCTTGGTTTAACCGTGAGCGGTCATCGCGAACCAATATTTGCTTTCATATTTTTCTCAGACAGGCCTGATAATCCTCTACAGGGAAACGATAAATGAATCAAAAGTTTTCGCCGAGTTATGGCTAACGAAATCTTCGAAATATGACCAAAATACGGCTGCCTATGAAATAAAGCTTAGCTGTAAATGGCATTGGGGCAAAAGATAACCCATTGCATTCTTTATGAATCATTGTTTTAATATTGCAAATCGGTTAGTAACTTTGTAATCGGTAACAAATTGTAAAATCGGTTAGTAATGAGGCTGAGAATTTGGAAAATTGTGAAAAATGCCCATATTGGCACCTCAATAACGTTACCAGTTCCCACTTACCATCACTGTACGTTAGAGGATTGATAGACCAACGGCAGTATTAGGCGTCTCGAAAATCGGCATTCAGCTATCTATCTTCAACTCAGTTGAGTTTGCTCTCCGGAACACTGCAAATTTGACGTGCACCCATTTCTTTGCACTTTTTGCGTGTCGGGAAATGGTGAACGCGAATACCTCGAACAGCAACCTACCGATTTGGGATCTTCTTTCATGAAACCATGATTGTAGCACCTTCCTGCAATGCCATTGCTGTTAAATTTTCCATAGACAACGTGCTAGGCGATAATGACGTTTTCCCACCCACAATCCATGTTTTGCTCCTAAGGAGCGCTCTAATTGTATGATTTCGAAACTTATTTCACGAACGGACTGACCGTGGCATACTACGTCGAATACAACCACTTCGAAGAAACTATGTGCGGTATTAAGAGTGATGTGCGAATATCAGAGTCAGTCAAATGTTAAATGTAGGTAGCAAGTGTAACGTGTAACTGCATAGTGTAGTAAGTGTAAGTATGAATATAATATTTGAGTTAATAATATGATTTTATTTACCAATTGAACGAAGAAGGAGAACGAATAGTAAGAGAACTTGAAACAACGCAAAAAGAAAGCAGTCATCGCTAGATATGCGGTCAGATTGTTTTCCTGCGCAGTATGACAGGTGAAGGTGTTTCACGTGAGAAACACCTTATAAAATTGTGAGTGATGTTTTATTTATGAATGACCAGGCTGACGAAGGTTCCAAAAGGACCGCAAGCTCCAATGCAAACAATATTAACTGGATGTTTAAATAGTTCATCTTGAAGGAAAGCGTATGCAAGTCCAATAATATAATATGTGCTATAATATGTGCTCAGCCATGTGGATGCTTACTTGAACAACTATTTCGGCTCATCACATACACAACTGCGATCCCTGCAGAGAGTTATTGCATGTGCAATGAAATGTAAATCAGGTGACAGCAGGTCGTTGTTACCCCAAAACACTCCAATTTGTGATAAGCACACGGCACTTTGTCCCCGCTGTTAACTATGTAAAGGGGCGGGGGAGTGGACACAAATTCGTTATTCGGTGTATGGTGCAATGATCATGGACTCAACACAGCGGTCTTGGGGCCTATCATATCCCCTCAGCCTGGGCTTCTCCGGCATCACCTGCAATCCACAACAGGCCGCACTGGTGACTTCTGCAATAGAGTAACCCACGGGATCGCATACAATGGAACTGTTGTGGTCATCGAAACACGAGGACAGGACCCTGCTCGCAGTATGCAATGGTCGGCTGCTTAGGTTCCAGTCGTTGCTGAGCTTGTGGTGAAACCAGAACTGGGGGTGGCATCATGGCAATACTACCTGGACTATCGGCGAGCAAACGTGGCTGTGGTGTCATGATGCAATGGTGTACGGCGGCGGAGGTGAGCCGTTATTGCCTGCACGAGCACCTGTGTTCCGGTGCCGACCGTAGACGGCCACCATCATGACACCACTGACAAGGTCGGACGGCTGTCTATGACGGCATGTATCAGGTCGTCCGGCACCGCCAGACAGACAGCAGGGGTGCATGGTTTGGCCGCCAGACAGATACCCACCGTACCGTTGTCGAGACCGCCCCACAGGCAGCGGAAATGTATGGTATATCTGCCCGACCGACAAACACCGTACCGTTGTCGAGACCGCCCCACAGGCAGCGGAAATGTATGGTATATCTGCCCGACCGACAAACACCGTACCGTTTTCGAGACTGCCCCACAGGCAGCGGAAGTGTATGGAATATCCACCCGACCGACAAACACCTTGCCGTTGTCGAGACCGCCCGATGGACAGCGGAAGTGTATGGAATATCCACCCGACTGACAAACACCGTACCGTTGTCGAGACCGCCCCACAGATAGCGAAAGTGTATGGTATATCCGCCCGACCGACAAACAACGTACCGTTGTCGAGAACGCCCCACAGATAGCGAAAGTGTATGGTATATCCGCCCGACCGACAAACAACGTACCGTTGTCGAGACCGCCCGATGGACAGGTGGGGTGTATGGTATATTTGTTTGCAGTTACTGTAGGTACATCCACACACCACGGTGAGTGTCATCGCGTCCGTCGAAATGAGTGACATGAAAAGGAATGAAAGTACGGTAGATGATGGGACGTGGGAAGGATGTAAGATCAGGAAATGGGAATGAATAAAGAAGCGGTGCTGCAGTTTACAATGTGTCGGGCAGTGTCGGAGCCTCGCTCAACTAACCGTAGTCAGATAGATGTAGGGATAGCCATGAACAACGGCTGCTTGGGATCGCCGGAGGTCCGCGTCGTGATATGGACCTGGCGGTGTGTCCTCATGAGCCTGTGGTGTGGCCGTCCGACAAACGAACACCGTGCCGTTGTCAAGGCCGTTTGACGGCAGCAGCAATGTCGGGGAATAGTTTTCCGGGTACCTTATGCACCACAGTCGGATCCTCCGATAAAGTGTGTGTGTGTGCGACACTGCCGCCAAGTTAGCTATTCAGCGCCGACTGCTGGCTGCTGGCGCTGGCCACTCTGAACCGGCTGCCAGTCGATGAGGAAACTGCGTGCTGAGATACGGCCAATGGGTGGCAACTGCAGGCTGGGGTGTTCGCAGATGGCGGCCAGCGGCCGTTCCCAGGCCGCCGCCGACAAATGGAGTCATTACGCACAACTGGGCGGCGGCTGGGCTGGCGAGGTGCACGGCAGGCACGGGGACGCCCACAGTCAGCCCTAGGGTCAGGTTAAGTCAGGTCAGCTGGGATGGTGTGATGCGGACCATGCGTGACAGCCACAAACCGTCAGCGTCGAGGTCAGGTGAAGACGATGGGTCTTCACCGGTCTTCACTGCACTGGTCAGGAGTCAGACCACAGGTCATGCCAGGAGTCAGTCTCTTGGCTAGGTTAGACACACACACACGGCCACCAGCAATCCAGCCACCAGTCTCCTGGTCAGGTCAGACACACACACGGCCACCAGCAATTCAGCCATCAGTCTCCTGGTCAGGTCAGGCACACACACGACCACCAGCAATCCAGCCACCAGTCTCCTGGTCAGGTCAGGCACACACACGGCCACCAGCAATCCAGCCATCAGTCTCCTGGTCAGGTCAGGCACACACACGGCCACCAGCAATCCAGTCATCAGTCTCCTGGTCAGGTCAGACACACACACGGCCACCAGCAATCCAGCCATCAGTCTTCTGACGAGGTCAGACACACTACACATGGCCACCAACAGTCGTGTCGAGAACAGTTGGGCGTCACACACCGTTCGCCGACAAGACCGGGTTCAGTGGGGACAAGTCCGGCCCGTCATATCAACACTCACTGTCAGCCACATTAATCACCGGTCCCGCCCCTGGCCGTTCCGGGCGGCTGACGTTCCCGCTCACGACGAGTTCGCAGGTAGCGCCGTGCACCAAAGCGCGCGGATGGTGCAGTAGTAAATTGCCGGTTGCGTGGCCGATGAGACCGGTAACTGGCACCTCGGTGGGCGAGCGCAACGCCGGTCACTGGTCCCGCGGTAGGCTGAGGTATTCGGTTAATCGCGTTACGTGTAATCGCCAGTTCGATGGCCAGTTCGGGCACATCGTGTTACGTCTAATTGTCGGTTTCAGGTACTGTTGTGTATTTCGTGCAATGTGCCATGGTACGCCACGGCACCTCAGCACCCAGCAGCCGGCAGCAGCACCGGTGGAGAGGTCACCACAGCCGGCAGCAGCAGCACCGGTGGAGAGGTCACCACAGCCGGCAGCAGCAGCACCGGTGGAGATGTCACCACAGCCGGCAGCAGCATTACCGGTGGAGAGGTCACCGCAGCCGGCAGCAGCAGTACCGGTGGAGAGGTCACCACAGCCGGCAGCAGCAGCACCAGTGGAGAGGTCACCACAGCCGGCAGCAGCAGCACCGGTGGAGAGGTCACCACAGCCGGCAGCAGCAGCACCGGTGGAGAGGTCACCACAGCCGCCAGCAGCAGCACCGGTGGAGAGGTCACCACAGCCGGCAGCAGCAGCACCAGTGGAGAGGTCACCACAGCCGGCAGCAGCAGCACCGGTGGAGATGCCACCACAGCCGGCAGCAGCAGTACCGGTGGAGAGGTCACCACAGCCGGCAGCAGCAGCACCGGTGGAGATGCCACCACAGCCGGCTACAGTAGCACCGGCGGAGAGGCCATCATAGGCGTACTGGCTACCCGCTAGCTCCCATCTTCTCACTTGGTTGGCTATTGGTTTACAACACATCGACCGTTAAGTCATGTAGCGTCGCCAATCTCTCACGCCGATTGGTTGCGGGCGAAGAGTAGCGACAGGTGAGACTCGAACCCACAACCTTTCGATTGTGAGACGAGCAACTTACCACTCAGGCCACTCGTAGGCCACTCGTCCCCCATCTTCTCACTTGCTACACACGCTCTGGACAAGTGATGCACCCCTGTCTGACTCCCCATCAGTCCTCCTCACCTGATACACACGATCTGGACATGTGTTTCACCCCTGGACGACTCCCCATCAGTCCTCAGAGTGTGTAGACACACTCTGGACAAGTGCTTCACCCCTGGGTGACTCTCCATCAGTCCTCCTCACCTGCCACACACGCTCTGGCCGTTGCCGGGATTGAGTTCGCACGGAGGTGGAAAGCACGGCCTCTGAATCGCCTAAGTGGGACTTTTACGAGCCATGTGGCCAGGAGTGATTACATTATCATCGGCCAGAGCCGCGCTAAACGTTAACTATTAACTAGCAGCGCCGACACGTGGTACGTGCAGCGCCGCAGGCGGGGCCCTGGCCGCACCCGCTGGCCGCCGGCTCCTGCCAGCTACAGGGTCGCGTGACGGCCGTGACGGCCCACCCCAACACGCTCGCAACTCTTCCGCATGTTCATTCTTATCTTGTGTGGAAATAAAATGTCAGCGCTGCTTGTCAAAGCGAGTTCGGTCGGCCGTCAAATCGGCCACGAAAGGAACATTACCGTCCCGCCACGCCAGGGTCATGTGACGTCAGGTCAGGGGTGGCCAGAGTGCTCGAGTGCCACCAGGCGACGGGGTACACAACCACCGATCGGTGAGCTCCGTGTCCCGTAATCATCGGGTCACTATCGGAGACCACGTATTCGCCTCGGCATCGGCGACACGCCTCTGTCAACGGTGGTAGTAGCCGGTGGTGCAGTGGCGATGGTGTCAAATGGTGCAACGAATAGTGGCGCGGCGGTGCAGTGACGATTGTGTGGTGTGGTGCGGTGTGGTGTGGTACGGTGTGGTACGGTGTGGTGTGGTACGGTGCGCGCCGGTTGATTTGTTGGTCGCTATCAATATTCATCTGCGCGAGACGGCTGCAGGTGTTTGCCGATCGTGCAGAGGCTCTGACGCTGAGGCGGCGGTTTACGGGCCAGTTGTGGGAGCCGGTAACCGGCACACTGCCTTACAGAGCACCATTGGTACAGAAACGGCCGTCATCGGGTCAGGTCACCACCACCTCGCCTGTCATTAGGCCAGGTCACTACCGCATCACCAGTCATGGGTCAGGTCACCACCAAGTCGCCTGCCGTAAGGTCAGATCACCACTGCATCACCAGTCATGGGTCAGGGCACCACCAAGTCGCCTGCCGTAAGGTCAGGTCACCACTGCATCACCAGTCATGGGTCAGGGCACCACCAAGTCGCCTGCTGTAAGGTCAGGTCACTACCGCATCACCAGTCATGGGTCAGGTCACCACCAAGTCGCCTGCCGTAAGGTCAGATCACCACCGCATCACCAGTTATGGGACAGTGTGCCGGCACACTGTCCGAAGGACACCAGTGTCCTTCGGAAATGCACTCCGGTGTTCAGGTCCAATAACTGCTCACGTACGGTTTTTGGTATCAAGCACGGATGTGGATTCAGACGACGAAAGCCGAGGTAGGATACCGTGGAAGCTGGTACAAGGGTACGCGGTATAACCATGTGAGATACAATTGGATGGGATACCTTGAGTACTGGTACAAAGGTAACCGGTATAGCCATGTGAAATATAATGGGATAGGATGCCTTACGTAGTGGTACAAAAGTACTCGGTGTAGCCATGTGCTATATATTGGGATGGGGTATATTGAGTACTGGTACAAGGGTACTCGGGATAACCATGTGAGATATAATAGGATGGGTCACCTTCAGCACTGGTATGTACAAAGATACGCGGTGTAGCCATGCGAGATAGGATGGGATGGAATGTCTTGAGTGCTGGTACAAAAGTGCGTGATGTACCTAAGTGAAATACAATGTGGATGCAAGCATAATCGATGAGCATAAATAGGTCATCCGCCGTATGCAGGGTAAAGCGAAAGGTAAAGTTGATATACCTCAAGTGTCCCATGTGACCATTACAAAGTGAATACAAAGTACATTGACCAACTCGAGCTGAGCATCTGGCGCACCGCCGAGCTGAGCTGAGCTATCCGGTACAGTACTAAATGTGAGCACATCTGCCAGATGAAGTATCACATTTGGACTCACTTCAGGCCCGCTGGCTGTCGAATAAGGTGCATCCGGCCAGCGGTCTATTTGGAGACTATATAACAGAGGGTATGGATAAAGCAATTCAGACACAAATACAACTATGATAGGGTGAAGGACGGACCAGGATGAGGTGATCCGGTTATGCTGTGGAGGTGGGGATGGGGGGGGGGCACCTGACCACTATCACCTCAGCCACGCCCGATCGGTACCCGTGTGGCCCCGAGCGCACCATGCCATTGCGAGCTTACCGTTCTCGTCGAACAGGGGCACGCCGCCGAAGATGTTGAGCTGCGAGGTGCGCAGCGAGGCGGCAGTGACGGCCAGCAGCAGCAGTCGGCGCCGCCAGTGCGCCATGGTGGCCGCGGTGGCGCACCAGCGTCTCACATACCGCCGGCCGGCCGCCGTCGGCTCTGTTTGTGCGGCTGGGGACGCGACCAGGGCGACACCGACTGACCCACGCGGCGGGCCACACAACACGCGCCGGACTGAGAAGCTGACCCTGCGCGGCCCGGTCTGACTGCGGCTGAGGCCCTGTGCCGGCCACGGCAGAGACAGTCGAGATCGTGCTACTCCCGCCGGCACCGGCAAACGCCGCGTCCGGCTCGCACGCGCCGCGACCACCGCCAGCTGCGAGCAGCTCGCTGGAACGGGCCGGACGGAGACACCACCACCGCCGGCAGCCACCGCCACGACGCGACCCGACTGGCGCAGCGGACGGCGGCCGACCGACGTCCAGCTCTGCCGAGCCTGCACTGACGCCGCGCCGCCGCCGCCGCCGCCGCTGCTGCTGCCACCGCGCCACCGCGCCACCGCTGCCACCGCGCCGCCGCTGCCGCCACCGCTGCCACCGTGCCGCCGTTGCCGCCACCGCGCCACCGCGCCGCCGCTGCCGCCATCGCCGCCGCGCCACTACCGTCTCGTCACCAAATCCGGCGCGGCGGCGTGTGCCCACGGTAAACACGCACACCCCCGGGGGGAGAGCGCGTGTCGAGCGGAAGGCGACTGAGTGCCGGCATAATCATGGCGCGGGGACGTCGGCTGTTGGGCGTGGTGAGCATAGTCGACAGTGTCGGCCACGCCAGCTTCGGGCGCACAACTACCTCCTCGCCGATCCCGCCGCCACACCATTGGCGACAGAGAAAGAAGTGGAGACCTGACTGGACCACATTGTCGTGTCGCCGTGATGGGAATGCACACATCCGGGTTAAACAGCCAGTCGTGTGAAGGAAATCATGGTGAGATGAGATAAAAATTCCAACGATTATATGGTATTATGAAACATCGATTATAATCGATGTTTCATAATACCATAAATATATAATTATTGACATGAGCCGAACCGAGGGGTGATGATTGACAGGGGACTTGTCCATCAAACGTCCTGAAGCTTAATATTGTTCTATGGGCGATGCATAGAAAGAGTGGAGACCAAAACGATTATATTATGTCACCGTCATCCTTATCAAAAGTCCGTGGCTCCGCATATGATTATAGGTTATGCTTAATTGTTATACTTGGGCCAGAAACACATGCATGATGGTATGGGAGGCGGCACCTTCCCAGCCTTTACAATTGACACGCGACTAGCACGGTAAGCTGGCGATGGCGGGGGTGTCGACCTGGGGGACTGTCCAACCGGTGCGCTCGCTGAGGAGCCTCTGGACCCAGACCGGGCTGTCGTCCGAACACTTCATGTCGCGAGCTCTCGGATGTACCTGAACAGTGGGTCGTGGTCGAGTCGCCGAGGGTACCACTGCTGAGACCCAACGGGGGGGGGGGTTACACCAGTTTCTCTCGAAGTAACTGGTGGGGTTGGGGAACAGGAGTGGCTTAGGAAGGTTCAGAGATGGGCTGGGTGGGGGTGCGGCCTGTGGAGGTTGAGGGTGAAGACTCCACCCTCGTTGAACCGCTTATCGGTCCGCTTGGTCCGCTGGGCAAGACTTCACTCATCCGAAGCTCGCTCAGTGGTTGGCTTCGGAGCAGTCGCTTGAAGGAACCGTGGTGGCGGAGCATCGCGTACTGCAACCCCAGAAGCGGGTTCGTGCTGCGATTGCTTCGTTGGAAAGAGGACGAGTGCGTCAAGAGAGCGGAGAGCACTCAGATGTGCCATCAGTTGTTCATTATTGCATACTGGAACCTGTTGCAGGACTGATGTAGTATTTTTAACTTTCGAGGAGCATGATGTTTTAGTGAGATTTTCATATAAATCCCCAGCTTCGCGGAACGTAAGTTTTTGCGAGTACTTAATGGAAATAATGTATTTTCCTTTTGAGTAGCTAGGACAGCTGCGATCATACAAAGTGTGGGGATCTTGTCCTCTGCTACAGTTCGCACAGAAGTGTATCTCAGTTACAGTTCGCACAGAAGGGTATCTCAGTGGTACACTGCTCGCCCGCGTGGCCGGGACAAGCACACCTGCTGCACATTGGGCAGTTCCAATCAAATCGGTTTGTGCAGTCCTATCTTTGTCACCTGGAACAACGCATGGGGTTGGGGAGGAAGAGGCGCACCTTAACACAAATGCAACTCACCCGTGTCTGAGAAGGGAATTCCATCCTATTGAAAATCAGAATGATTGTTCGTCGAAATTAATTATCCACCTCTCCTCACCTTTATCTTCTTCGCCGCCGTCACTCCAAATTATGATAGCCTATCCAGTTTAAAAAAAAATATTCCTCTGGTATGTCCTTAAGGTCAAAGCAGTCGAGTCCTCTCGAAGTAGTCTTTGTTTTATGTGGTTCAACAGCAATTTTTGATTTTCACATAGTGAGTTTACTTTTCCTTATGCACACTGCAAACTAATTCGGAACTGTTTAACGCCTTTCCTCCTGCTTCGGTACCGCGAACTCGACTTCGAGTCCACCCCACCATCTTTCAAATTGTCGCACCGGACAATCTCTCCAAACCTGTCGCATGTGTTCCGCCTTTGAAAGGGGGACAGGGATGCGAGTTTATTCGCTTGTCCGCGAAAACGTAGCACTCGGGGCCTCGATGATGTACGGTCTCAGTTTCGGGCTGAAAGGACACCGGCCCCCGATGGGGCAGCGGTTATTCTGGCCACTGCAAGAGGGACCAGGAACAGTTTTCTTATTGTCGTTTGCCATGTAGTTGTGCTTATTATTCAGCACTGCAGACGTTCCACCACCGTGGGGTACTAATGGGGGAGGGGATATGTAGTGTTAGATACTATAGTGCTAGTGATATGGATCCTGCATTAATAGCTTACATGTATACATTTCTGCGTTACCATCAGCAAAGTACTAAGCAACAAACATGGAACATGGTAACGGAGCAATAAAAACCTAAGCAATGCATTGCTATATATCTGATAACCACCATAACAGCCGTCAGGCATTATTGACATAATCATCGATGATAACAGCGAAAATTATGCGATATCATGAAGAGCGGTAGCGCTGCAATTATCATGTGAATAGCGAGGCTGTCCTATGTTATGCTGCCTTTATGCGAAGCTGTGTCGGTCTAAACTGGGCTGGCTTGACATTCGGACTTTAGGACGCGTCTGCTGTGGTTGCAGTGTCCAGTGATGCCTCAGTGCTGGTAGGCCCTATTACTGTCGGTCACCAGGACGTGATTCTCCTGCAACTGGGCCGACGTCACCAGAGCACGAGAGAGGCACTGGGCTTGTGGTCACTAGGTGTATGTGAAGACGTGCGAAAGAACGGCAGTGTTCACCAAATGCACAACTGCGTTTTTCAGAGTGAGAGATGTGCTTCCCGAAGATAAGAGTTGTGCTTCCAGAGGATGAAAGCTGTGTTTCCCTAGATGAAAGCTGTGTTTCCCGGAGTGAGGGCTATGCTTCCCGATGGTGGGATGTGTGCTTCCCAAGGGTGAGAGCTCTCCTCTCGAGGGTAAGAGCTGTGCTCCGGGGATGAGAGCTGTGTTTTCCGGGGTGAGAGCTGTGTTTCCCGGGGTGGGGGCTGTGCTTCCCAGGGTGAGGGTTGTATTTCCCGAGGGTGAGATCTGTGCTTCCCGAGGGTGAGAGCTTTGTTTCCCGATGGTGAGAGATGTGCTTCCCATAGGTGAGAGCTATGTCTTCCGAGGGTAAGGCTGTTCCCTGCGGATTGTCTGTCTTTCTCCGGGGCTCGGCTGTGCTTCTGGAGGCATGCTGCGCCCTCCGAGGTCACGGCCGCGTTTCTCCACGGCACGACCGTGCGTCACGAATGTGTGGCCTCATTTCCTGAGGGCATGGCTGCTTTTATTGAAGACTTAGTCGTGCTCTTTTTTAGGGCGTAGCCGTGTGTGACGGATTCCTGGACGCGTTTCTCGAAGGTGTGGCTGCTTGAGAATATTGTTGCGCTTGCAGAGGGGACGATTGTGTGTGTGTCTCGAGGGTATCGCTGCTAAATATTGTTATGTTTGTTGACGGTACGATTGCGTGTGTCGAGGGCAGCACGGTGTTCCCCGAGGATATGGCTTCGCTTCCCGAGTACGGCCATGTTTCTGGGAGGGCATAGCTGTGTTTCCCAGAGGCCTTAGTTGCGTTTTCCGATGCTACAGCGGTGTTTCCTAACGTTATCAGTATCGTTGTTTTCCCACGGACACGGTTTTGCAATAGGTATCACGCACAGCATTACTGAAGTGTGCTCCGCGTAACTATTGGGTTTGTGATGGTGTTGCGTTTTCAAACGCCGACAGCAAAACCCTCAGCATTCACAGTCAGGCCATGCAACTCCAGAGACTATCTAGCGGTTTTCAGCAGGTGGAGGAGCGCACCGGCACCGCTCAGCAGACAGCAGCAGGTTCTGGATCAGCCAGCTGACTCCGGGTAATGGCTGGCATGGTCCCTGCTAGCGTCAGTTATCGCATCAGCTGCCGTGCCTCCGCTCCCGGCGCCAGAAACACGGGTGCGATCACAAAAACTGACGCACTACTCGACAGCGAGGGGAATCGCACGGCGAAAAACGGTCCCGAAAAACGCCCACATGGATAATTAGCAAAGGTTGCGCATCTGAGACGCTAATGGCTCGGCTGAGACGGCGCAAGCCTGTTGTTCCGGCGCGCGCCGCCCGCACCGGCCCTACCGCATCTCGCGCCGCCAACACCGGCCCTACCGCATCTCGTGCCAACAGCACCGGCCCTACCGCATCTCGTGCCAACCGCACCGGCCCTACCGCATCTCGCGCCGCCAACACCGGCCCTACCGCATCTTGTGCCAACAGCACCGGCCCTACCGCATCTCGCGCCGCCCGCACCGGCCCTAGCGCATCTCGCGCCGCCAACACCGGCCCTACCGCATCTCGTGCCAACCGCACCGGCCCTAGCGCATCTCGCGCCGCCCGCACCGGCCCTTCCGCATCTCGTGCCAACCGCACCGGCCCTTCCGCATCTCGCGCCGCCAACACTGGCCCCAGCGCATCTCGCGCCGCCAACACCGGCCCTTCCGCATCTAGCGCCGCCAACACCGGCCCTACCGCATCTCGCGCCGCCAACACCGGCCCCAGCGCATCTCGCGCCGCCAACACCGGCCCTACCGCATCTCGCGCCGCCAACACCGGCCCTTCCGCATCTCGCGCCGCCAACACCGGCCCCAGCGCATCTCGCGCCGCCAACACCGGCCCTACCACATCTCGCGCCGCCAACACCGGCCCTTCCGCATCTCGCGCCGCCCGCACCGGCCCTAGCGCCGCCAACACCGGCCCTTCCGCATCTCGCGCCGCCCGCACCGGCCCTAGCGCCGCCAACACCGGCCCTAGCGCATCTCGCGCCTCGCTGCGGACGACTCACAAGCAAACAGGAGGCTCGATACAATCAATAGGCGGCCATCAGCCTCGTACACGCAGCCGTTCCGCCTCCGCCGGCCGCGGCGGCACATGCAAATTTGATGCCGATGGAGATCAATGCAAACATCGAACACCGAGAAAGCATGAACATGGGCTTTGCAAAGAAATTGGTCGAGTGGCGGAAATTGAGACTTTGTCGTCCTCAGCGGAAACTGAGCGCAAATGTCACGACAGGTGCACACTGGCGAGATTGCGTAAATTACGCACTGCGGCAAGTCAGGCTAATCGTGCTATTCAGTGCATCTGACTCCGCAACAGCCACATATGCAGAAATAGGGAGTTTGTCAACTAACTTATCAATATATATGGTGTGACTGATGACACAAAATGACATCATCGGACCAATTGTACACCTTGGGACATTCGAGCATTAAGAGAATGTTCTTTACCACGATGCATTATTTCGTCCACACAAAGGGCTTGACATTCCGTTCCACCATAAATTGACAAGAGCATAGCACAATCTTTTAAAATTATTTTATTAAAATAATTGTGTAGAGTTGTCTGACGCGGCGAATTCAGCAGTGCATCAGTGCCTTCAGCGGTGCATTAACTTACGTGTCTTATGTGTCCTGTAACTTAGGACTAGCTGTTCAAAATGTTTAAACAATCTCCTGACATTTGCAAGGCAGTTTCAACTCGAACGCCACGTCGTTTAGTTAATATTTTGAAACATATCTATAGATAAAATATTTTGTGACATTCACACGAGAGGTAGCAATGGGCACATCATTCAAGGGGGAAGAACATTCGGACCTACACCGCTTTCTTCTGCGCTCGTACATACATGGTGCTATAATCTGCGGAATGAAGGGTGCATGGTTCCACCACACACAGTTCCATAGCCACCACCATGCTGGATGGCTGCGGCACAGACGTACCAGCGAACATGCACCCATATCCGCAATTATATTTTTTGTTATTGGAGTTTAGGGGCACATTAACTGCATGGATTATATACTATGCATGCCCATACATGCTCCGCTGGAAGTAGTGGAATATAGAAATATGATCGCTTGGCGGCGTAACAACGTCAACAACACAACAATTTAGTTATGTTTAAACAGAGTTAATGCTTCACGACATCAATGTTTTTCTTATTACTTTTGATAGAATCACAACAAGATGCATAGACACAGTATCTAAGCGTTCGACAACATACCAAAATTAACCTCCCTGATAAAGATTGCACTTTTATCTTTCGAGTACATAGGGAGAGTTTATCTAATAGCTTCGCGACCACGATTGAAATAAAGCTGGGCTTACTCTGTCCAAACATCAGGGAGGAAGGAGGATGTTGCTACATGGCAAGACCACCTGCCTAAGTTGGACCAACCGGTCTCCCGCACAACTACGATAAAAACCATCACGACATTTCTGCATTGCTGCACTTGTGCACCACCGCAAAATGCCGGCACGCCCTCGACTGACGTCATGGGACGAGCCGGCCGGGACGGGGTCAGCGAAGGCCTTCGTAGCAGGGATTCACCCGGAGCTGCGCGTCGGCCAGCTACCGGACAGTTCCAGTCGGAGGTGCCTGCCGCGCCGCCAGGCGTGCGTCGACACCGACGTCTGCCAATGTCGTCAGCAACCCTTGCCGGCGAACCCTGGGGGTCCCAAGATCAGCCTGACGCGGCTCGCCGCCGTCCCTCGGCACGTCTTAGCCGCCCCACACCGGACGGAAGCTCTCGGCCCCGGACCAGCCTGGCTGTGCCGTCCGCACGACGGCGGCGGACAGGCGTTGTCCGACAGCCTGCGGGTGTCCCGAGCACGGCTGCACACGCTCGTGATGAGTGTCTTTGTGCAGCCTTGTTGACACGGCGTCAATGGCCGTTCCGGGAGCGGGTTCCTTGAAACGTCGCGGTGACGAGTGCTCGGGTGCAGTTGAAAGCGGAGAAAAATGGCCGGCCGCTGGCGTCTGGCACATGAATGCCTGCAGAAGCCATGGGTGCAGACGGCAGCCAACAGCAGCCCACCCCTGCGACATGACGGTGGAATCAATAACGTCTCCATCCAGTGGCCATGCAGCACACACGCTTTGCACGCCGCATTCCCGCCAAGTGTCGGCGTGCGACGTGCGCTGTGGAGTATGCCGGCCCGTGCCTTCCCATGGATCTGCAGCGGCCTCCAGCCTGAGGTGTTGCGTCACTAGGGCCTCAGTAGTTCCACCCGTGACAAATGATCCGCGATTGTTGTTTCAAATGCCAAGCATGCCGCTGGAAATGCTCGACAGTTGGCGCGATGCACGCACCGCACTGCTCACGTATTGATGGATTACTGGGCTTTCTGGCGCGCCAGCCAGAAGAGCAGTCGCACAGCCGCAACGGTACGATGCACTTCACAGCAGTGTCAGGTGCGTAAGTACTGTTTGTTATTGTTATTTGTTGTTGGACCGAGTTTGAGTGCAGCAGCTTGGGTCGCCAGATGGTGCGAAGGCGGAGAAAATCCGGTGCGTACCTAGTGTCTCGTGTGCAACAGCGAAGAATGCCTGTGGTCCGTTCTCATGACTGCACATGACTGAACTGTGGAAAAATGACGCGAGCTACATTTGGGTTTCGTCACATCACATGACAGGATGACGCAAGCGCGGTGTGTAATGAACAGTCCAACAGGATCGTGGTCTCTGTGAGTTCCTGGGTGGGGCTCCTCACATGCAACTTGAACTCGCAGGAAGGCGGTGACTCAGCGTGTCTCAGTCAAGCAACATGCAATGTTCTTGAAGGTTGCAAGTGAAGTTGGCTTGAGCTGGATTACATATTTCAATACTCAACCATCTTGAGGAAAATGCTGCATATACGACTCGTGGCCGCCCCCGCCACCGTTGTCTACTGATCCTGGTGTCGTGCTCCTAACGCCACGCCAC
Organism: Imbricaverruca yamaguchii; assembly: GCA_034440575.1. Classification (NCBI taxonomy): domain Eukaryota; kingdom Metazoa; phylum Arthropoda; class Thecostraca; family Neoverrucidae; genus Imbricaverruca; species Imbricaverruca yamaguchii. The sequence goes on along the minus strand of JAOTOL010001649.1, from coordinate 2,863,947 downwards.
CAAGGTCTACTGGTCCTGGTAGGCTATGCCTCTTATGCCAACCGGTGAATCTCCTTGGGAGCCAGTCCCCAAATAAACACGTCATCCATTGACGAACGGCACACTCGCAATAATCTGTAAACGCCAATACTAATCGTTGAATGTAGCCATCGGACCTACGGGCATGAGGACCAAAGGACCTAGGGACAGCTCGAATTCATTTCGGCATTTTGAAAACACACTCAAGCGCACGCGATAGCCCTTGAGAAGCCCCGCGTGAGTTGATGGCAGACAGAACTACGCGGAACTCAATAGACCCAACCAAGATATTCACATGATTTACCACGGTAACAAATACGTTCAATTACATGATGGTGTTCAATGAGTGGGCGGATAAACGTGCATTTTAACCTCAGAGGTCATCACGAATCAAATTGTTCGTGTGCTCAACTATGCCCTTAAGGGAGGAGTGCGGACAATTGATGTCCAGAACTGGAAATGGGACGGCACGTAAGTCGGGCAGGAGGAGAGGGGACGATGTGGAGTTTAGTGAGGGCATGGAAAAGTGAGCATGCCAGGCGCGGTCGGAACATACCACAAGCCTACATGTTGTCAGACCTGGACCGGTATACAAATTAGGCTATGGAGAGGCTATAGACATGACGTAGATGTCCTGCACAAAACTTTTTCGGAGCGTACATGGCAAGTCGTGGAAGCGATACAACACAGGTTATGGGAAATATTTCATACTTCGCAAGCAGTGGAAGCTACAGAGATGGAGCATGACGGATGAGAAAGGACAAGACGCCGATGATGAGGAAGAGGCAGTGGTGGAAGAAACATGCTAGACAGCAACAGAGGCACATCAACACATTCCCCTGCTGGACAAGGAAACCTTGAAAGTTCTTAAACAGCAGCAAGAACATGTGTTGAGGAAGATGCGTAGACAGACAATGAGGCAGAAAGGAAGATACTGTGACAGATTCTGGGACAAGTACTCAGCTGGGGATAGGTACTGGTAAAGACAAAGAGACATTGGCACTGAGTAAGAGATAGGAACAGACACTCAAATAGAAACAGGGAAATACATTTTAAAAGTGGCGGAAGAGGGTGCTGGGGCGAAGACCGGAACTGAAGAAGAGGAGGGGACTGAGACAAAGACCGGGACTGATACGAGGTAAGAGCCGAGAAAATGAAAGTGAATGGCTGTGAATGGCGGAAGTGGAGCTGCAAACACAGACAAAACTGTAGTATCGCCGAGTGTGTGGATGAGCATGTCAATGCACTGGAAGATGCCGTGTTCGGGGATGTTGGAGAGGTGCCTGTGCCTATTGTGGTACGTGAGCTGGTGGGCAGGGAGATGGGTGCATCTGCGCACCGGGAAGACCCCATGCTGAAGTTCAGTTGATGGAGATGGCGTCATCTAAAGGAGCTGTCGTTGGCTTTACTTCTGTTCCACCGAAATGGCCAGATTTGCGCTGATTGACGTGCGCATGCGCGGACAGCCGATGACGTCCCTGTGGGACTTTATGTATGTCCCACATCTTATGTGTCCTATGTATACTATGTATACTCAAGCCGAAAGCCTTTCAGCTCTCTCAAGGGAGGCACTGTTACGCTGAAACATGACCATGGTCCCCCAGGCTCGCCCTGGACTGTCTAAGGCTGACTTATGATGACCTTAGATGGCCTTCTTTTAGCTTCGAAATTATGTGTGTTAATTTTCAACTCTGATAATTGATTTAATCGTCGAATGATACCCACAATAATCCCGAGTTGCAGAAAACGTCGCCAAAGGTTATCCGAGGTTAGCCGGCTATCCCGTTTGTAGAGCAGTGTGTGTGACCAGGCCCGTACCGACGCCGGCAGAGGTCAGCGGCAGCACGCTGCCAGCTGTCCCGTGTGTAGAGTAGTGTGTGTCCAGGCCCGTGCCGACGCCGGCAGAGGTCAGCGGCAGCGCGCTGCCAGCTGTCCCGTGTGTAGAGTAGTGTGTGACCAGGCCCGTACCGACGCCGGCAGAGGTCAGCGGCAGCGCGCTGCCAGCTGTCCCGTGTGTAGAGTAGTGTGTGTCCAGGCCCGTGCCGACGCCGGCAGAGGTCAGCGGCAGCGCGCCGCCAGCTGTCCCGTGTGTAGAGCAATGTGTGTGACCAGGCCCGTGCCGACGCCGGCAGAGGTCAGCGGCAGCGCGCTGCCGGCTGTCCCGTGTGTAGAGTAGTGTGTGTCCAGTCCCGTGCCGACGCCGGCAGAGGTCAGCGGCAGCGCGCCGCCAGCTGTCCCGTGTGTAGAGTAGTGTGTGTCCAGTCCCGTGCCGACGCCGGCAGAGGTCAGCGGCAGCGCGCTGCCGGCCTTCCCGTGTGTAGAGTAGTGTGTGTCCAGCCCCGTGCCGACGCCGGCAGAGGTCAGCGGCAGCGCGCTGCCGGCCTTCCCGTGTGTAGTCACTACTCTACCAGACCAGACCCGTGCCGACGCCGGCAGAGGCGGCTGCCATCTGCCACTCGGCGGTGGCCGATGCAAGGTCAAGACCAGGTGCGGAGCGGCCACAGCGGCACCGTCCAGCCCCCGGCCGTGCACCCAAGGTGTGATAGCACCGACCATCACGTAATTACACATCAGCCGCGGGCTATGGAAAGCTCACTGCTCACCATACGACTGCTACAGTTGGCAGCGGCGAACGAGCTCCGACCTGGCACTTAGCGCGTTTAAATGGTTCACGCTGAACACTGCCCACTGCTATCAATGGGCTGAGGCGATCAGAACCTCGCTCTGCACAGGTCGACAGCTATCTGTATGCGGTGCTGGCGCGCTGCTACGCCCAATATCCACATACACACCATATGGGCCCTAGTGATACACATAGCTGCGGCAATGGCATCCAGCCTGACAATGGCAGTCGGGGAATAGCACGCAGGGCGCAATAGCAACGCCATCCGGCCGAGTGGACGGCTTGCTTGCATTTGAAGTGCTGAAAAATAAGCGAGGAGAAGATGCTAGCACCATACACCCTATTCAGCAACAAATGACTTAAGCGAAACGTAAGCTAAGTCTGACTAAGTCCCCATAGTAAAATGCAACTGAGCCAATGTACGAAGCAATAGAAAGCTTGGTGAACCACCACTTAAACCTAAAAAGACATATCATCACTAGCATTATCACCATCGTAACGTATATTGTCATAAGACATGCACAAATCCGTTAGAAAATAATCAGTGGATTGGCGTGATCTGTGTGAACATGTGTATGTATTGCAGTCTTAGTTAACATATTTATGTTTACTGAATGATTATACCTAAAGTAGAACTGCTACAGTTCGAATATGCATGTGAAATACATCGCGAGAAAAAATCCTGTGGAAGTCTGCATGAGAGACATGCAGACACCTCTCGAAGACATGCGAAACACCCAACCAGAGGTCATAGTCATCTCAGACCGATATTTAGCACAGTGGGCGGCACTAGTGACGTGCTTGGTGGGAACCCGCGATGCCAATTGAATTGGCACTGACATTACGAGTTCGAAATCTACACATATTGTCCACCACGATTTCCCCGTTATAGTTTTCTTTTAAAAATGTCGGACTTATTTTGCATCACAAATTTAGAGAAACATCGGGAAGTACCAAGGAGTTAGCTGTTTTTCTCAAATGATAATACACATCATAATAACAATTGAATACTTCTTCGGTAGCAAGGAATTAATTATACCAGTTATATTTTGTTGACAATTTGAAATAAATAGCAGCCGGAGAAATTGTCTTGTTGCTTGCCGTTACGAGCGAATTTTGTCCCCTGACGATTATGAATTCATAATACTGGACACCGCTACAATACGTGAGCTGCTGCCTGGCTATTAGAAAACAAAGCATATTTGTATGATAGCACGAGTATGCAGTAGACGATATGCAATACAAGGTATGCCGTTCAGAACAATACTTGGAGTATCAATTACCATGTTGTCATTTCCCTCCATTA